>OX375867.1:105287146-105325602 GCA_947359475.1 Heligmosomoides polygyrus bakeri | reverse complement strand
GTCCCTTTATATCAAGGGCGTCAGTTGTCTGTATGCATATTTGTTGCCATGTGGGTTTTCCTGGGAGTGGGTATGTCCCCTGCGGCGTCTGGGAGTCGAGGAGCTGGGTGGCGCGAGGCTCAGGGAAGAGGCCAGTCCGGACAGCTGGAGATCCATCAATACCTTGTAGGCAATACGTACGACAACGACAATACGCGGGCTCCTCTTAGGGTTAGGTAAGATCTGGGAACGCTCCGGTACCCGTAGGACGACACGAAGCCACAAAGGCGCAGATGTTCACCTCAGCCTACGGGGCCACCGATCGCAACAAAATCGCTCGACTATTCGAATATTCGAAGTCTTAGTCTTTCTATCATAAAAAGTTCGGGTCTATGGCCTCGTGCATACTTCCCGTCGGCGCGATGGAATCGCGGCGATGAGTTTTGCAGAGCGACGCAAAAGGATTTGAACTTCTCAATGCTCGTCGCATCGCTCATCGCTCTGCAAAGGAGCGCGACGGCGATCTGCCCAGGACCAACGCTAAACACCGCGCGCGGCGCGAAAAGTATGCCATGCCCGCGATGAGCACGGGAAGCCGTCGCGCTCGCCGACCGCCACTGTTGCGACGGCCGCGGCGAAGTTTCCTTTGACTATCCGACCGCATGTGGCGGAATGGCCATGAACTGAGCGCCGCGATGGCATCGCGGCGATGTGAGTATGCTCCCGGCCTAAACGGTTTTATCAGCCCACTCTTAGAAAGCTATCATAAAATGACGAAAGAAAGAAAAACGTGATATCTTTGCGCCGCTGAACTCTAAAATTCTACTAAAACTTGAAAAAAGTGATCAGACGATAATTTAAAAAACGAATCAAACGAGTGTGCCGCTTACCGTGATCCCTTTCCGATATCACGACTTCCGTATCAGAACAATGTAGAGCAAGGTAGGTATCCTCAGTTGAAAGAATCTTTAGATCATTTAGTGGACCGTAGGAAAATGGATGCGCCATAAGACTGCTGAAAACGACGTTTTCTAGAGAGCGAAAACAGAACAGTAATAGTACAGTACCGGTCGCGCCTTTTGAATAGACGCCGCAAAAATCGCGATTTTGCAGTTTTTACGTCTTTTTGATATACTCGCCTAAATGTCACCCGTTTGAAAAATCAAGGGCATATTTGAGCTCAGGAGCTCCAGCTCTAAGTCTGGACGTCTCCAAATTTTTCCGTAAGGGAAGATAGAAGCGCAGAGGGCATGCTTTCACAAGCTCAATTGATAGGTTCTGTGTGCATTGTGCACGGCGCAGTCTCGGAGCATTCCTGCCATGACAGAGCACTGGCAACGTAGTCATGCTTCAGATACTCCGAAAACATGCATGTCCTGTGAAGTAAGTTGCTCCAATCGCAAAAAGCGCGCTCTAGTCATTTTTTGTCCACCCACAGCGAAAATGCGGTGGTCTGGTGAAGATGTATTAGGTTGTCCCATAAGTCCCCGCTGTTTTTTTCAACGATTCATTGCGGATTTTGCCGGCGATCTCATAGCTTTCGAAAGAGAATGATTTGCTCTATCAGACCATGTATTGCATTTCCTTTTTCACCCTAAATTCTGTCAATTTTTAAGTCGTTAAAGTGAAAAGTGAAAAAGCGAAAAACGGGTCATCTGCGCAGTTGTTCTCTACGCTTAGGTTTGGAATTTTTTGCGCAGTTTTTTATAGCATTTGGAAGAGAATGTCCAGTGCTACAAGAATACATGTTGGCGCTATTTGCTCATTTGTCCTTTATTGATTTTTAGGTCATCAAATTGGGACGTCCGACTTTTCCGTCCGAATTTTTACCGACAGCTCCTGCTCTGGGGTGGACTTTTTTGCTTGGTGTTAGGCCTTTGTCATACCATCGCTCACTCCGAGCGACGCCTAATGATATGCACCCATATCGATCCCATCGCGCCGCCCGATCGATATGGGAGCCTATCATTGGGCGTCGCTCGGGGTGAGCGATGGTATGACAAAGGCCTTATATGTTGTTCGGAAGGGGATGTCTTGCTTAATAGGAATCTGCGTCGCGTTTACTGGCTCATGCTGATTTCTGTCGAATATCAACAACTGAACAAGGAGAAGGAGCTGTTGGTGAAGATGATTTTTTTGGAATTTTGTTGATGTTTGAAAGAAATCAGCATGAGCCAATAAACTCGACACAAATTCTTATTGAGCAAGACATCCCCTTCCGAACAACATATAACACCGAGTAAAAAAGTCCACCCCAGAGCAGGAGCTGTCGGTAAAATTTCGGACGGAAAAGTCGGACGTCCCAATTTGATGACCTAAAAATCAACAAAGGACAAATGAGCAAATAGCGCCAGCACGTATTCTTAGTACATTGTCTTCCAAATGCTGTGAACATCAGCGCAGAAAAATCCATACCTAAGCGGAGAGAAGCGACTGCGCAGATGGCCACTTTTTCACTTTTTAACTTTGCACTTTAACGACCAAAAAATTGACAAAATTCATGATGAAAAAAGAATGGCGAAATCTGCAACGAAACGTTGAAAACAAAACGGCAGGGACTTATGGGACAACCTAATATATACGTTTGTGTAGATCTCGAGAAGACGAATCGAAAAGTACCACCTTTTCTGAAAAAAAAAAACCAAAATTAGAGGAATTGTGAGCACGTGACGGTCTGTGACGAACAACGCGTCCACGGTCGCTCTTGGCAATGGAACGCAAGTTTTCAGTTGTGAACAATTTCATGGCTCCTTATGAACTATGCACACCAAACGACAGAGCTCCTCGAGCTCCTAAGCTTAAATATGCGCTTGGTTTTCAAATGGACTTTTCGGCGAGTTATATCGAAAAGAGGTAAGACCTGCAAAATCGCGGTTTTTGCGGTGTCTATTCAAAAGACGCGGCCCGTACTGTACCGTATAGCCTTAGGAATGAAAAATATTTCACAGTCATGAGCAAATAAAAGTGCCAACAAAAGGTAAATATGGTGTGCAATTTGTGAAAAGGCTTACAATGGAAGTCAGAAACCTTTAGGTTCGTGAGGAAGAGAACGTTTTCAGAAAGTGAAGTAAAAAATTGGTGTTGAAATAGGAAATGAAACAATGACTTACTGCAGAAAATGTTACCGCAAAATATCACCTTTGTTGTTTCTGATCTATAAGGCGGAACTAGCTTCTTTGCTTAAAACGTCACCAATTATAGGAATTCAGTTATATGCTGACGACATAAAAATATACGGTATTTACAACATTGAAAATTGTGATGCAGTAAGAAATGCTTTGAAACATTTCTTACTGCATCAATTGGCAAGCTTAGTGCGTAGACTACTGAATGGGGCCCATCCATCAATTTTGGCAAGTCTTTCATTCTAAATTACGGAGATTCTCCTGCTATGGAATATGAAATAAACGGTGAAATACTAAGGTGTTCCCCCAACTGCTAAAGATCTAGGAAATGTATTTGATCCCTCTTTAAGTTTTTCATCTCACATTGATCAAATTGTCAGGAAAGCCTACATGACACTTTTTTCAATATTTCACAATGTACACAATAGTAATCCAACAATACTTGTTCGCTTGTATAGGTCCTACGTCTTGCCCCACTTCGAGTACTGCTCCCAGGTCTGGAGTCCATACACTAAGAAACAAATGCTTAAGGTTGAAAGAGTACAGCAGACATTCTCTCGCTTAGTGTACTGCAGATTGCACCCAGGTTTAAGTTGGCAGCACTTACCGGCGTACAGCGAACGCTTAAAATTTCTAGGCTTTAAAACACTACTGTATAGAAGGGTAGCTGCGGATCTTACCTTCGGCTTTCGCATTCTTCGAGGTGAAGTGAAGGCCTTCCAGTCGACGTTCAGGTGGGTTTAAACTTGACTACGCTAAATTGCGGAATAAAAAACGCCTACTCTTTCGATTTGCAAGGTGGCTCCCTTTCTTACCTAATGAGCTACTAGCCTCTCAAAACAGTCACGTCTTCAAAAGAAAATTGGAAAAGATCGACTTATTGCAATGCTTAGGAACTGAGCACTTTCAATAACGTACAATAGTAAACAGACGCCCATTTTGAATTCTCGTTCCTTCACCCTAGCGTTACATACCGGATTCGTATCTACTCTACCAGTTGATGTTCCGGCGGATGGAATTATTTCGAGTTCTTGCAGCTTATACCTGACTCGTGTGTTTTTCAAGTAGCATGGTTCACGTTCCTTCTTCTTACTTTTTGAGGATTAAATGTGTTTTCTTAACGAATTGTTTCTGTATTTTTCACATTGCAGTGTTAATTCCTTTCTGATCAGTTTTAGCAATCTCTCTGTTAGTCCTCAATATCAGTGTACTCGCTGCAACTGATATGGGTTACAGGGACCTATAATGTGCTAAAATGGGCTATTTTTTCCTTCTTGGTAGCTGAATGTTTTTACAGTTTTTGAATTTAATACCTCATGTTAGTCTGTCCTAGATGCCGGTTTCATGGGGCGGCCAGCGTACCCATGTGCCGAAGTGCCGGTATCTACTTAGGGCGTCATAGTTGGGGCTTTGTCGGCTACAGCCAACTTAAATGCTTACTATAATAGGTTATAAGGCATTCTGCCTTGGTTGTTTACTTGATCAACATAATTCATTGGAAACCAGTATAAGTAAGCAATGGTTACTAGACTACCTTAGAGGATTTCGTTTTAGGATCTAACTTGCCCTCCTTACTTTTTGAGCAGGCCATCGTTATATAGACTCTCGCAACCCAAATGGTTGGCTCCTGAAGATATTTCTTTAACGTCTAACGCTGCCGTTTTAGTCTAACATTGTTGCCTTGTTTGTTTCTCTTTTCCTTTTTCTAGTTGCATGGCATATTTTTTTTGTTGTTCCCACATATAGTGCGCGTTCTTGAGACGCATTTAAATAAATAAATAAATAAATAAATAAATAAATAAAATAAAGACCCTACGAAAAGCTGCGAATTTTCAGCAGAACAGTGTCAACAACCATCAACTCACCTAGCAATAATGAAGTGGTCATATTTCCTTTCATGGTCAAATGCCAAATGAAGCAGTCCACCTGAGCAACTGCCGAGAATCTGAAGGATTCGACTGATGTTTTAGGGCTGTAGTTCTTTGCAAATCTCTGTACTTGGCACAGCGTACCATCCCATCGTGCTCCATGAGAATAGATGTCAAGTGGTCGAAGGAGGGCAGAGAAATTGGGTTTCCAGCGTCGAAAAAACGCTTCTCTCTGAAAAATCGTGAAATTGCCCGGATAAAATGAGCTCGAATGATGTCTGAAGTGTTCCTCGAAAGAATTAACGTAGGAAAAGCGGTAGGGGATGGACTAATGGTCAACAGCCGAGGAAAGAGGAGGAAAATATCATCACACTCGTGCACAATCACTCATCAGCACTGTCTCTCACCGAAATGACGGCGGAGAACCGCGTCGACTGAAAACGCGGACATACGGCATATCCCATTCGCGAAAATCAGTGAATTATTGGAAATCGAAGGCGATCGATCGGACGCACACGTACCGGTAAAAGTAGATTGGAAAGACTTCCTTGTCGTCGGTGACATAGACACCCTCGACGCCACGCATCAGACAAGCGGCAGTGAGACGTGTTTCGTAGGACGAGTCCAGAGAGATTGAGGCTACCCTGAAACGGAGGCGCTCAGTAGTCAGAAGAATGCTTAGCTTGTCCGGAAATTAATGCAGGTTTTCGACCTCCAACTTTAGTGCGGGATTTTTAGCAAAACTTTACCATGGAATAGTAATTATACACTGTTGCAAAGCAGGTTTTGTGCGCTTTCTCAATGTGCTATTTGATTTTAATGCAGATTACTTCATAGATTTTGTAGGCTATAAATGGGAGTGGGCGCGTGTAGCGCAGTCGGAGGAGGCGCCGACGGTCGCGTGCACCCGATACCAGGTCCCTGGTTCGGATTTTACGCCTAGGCCAACCAAGCCTTCCATACCTTCGGAGTCGGTGAATTGGTACCAGACGTGTCTGGGAAGGATAAAGCGCTGACTTGTTCATCGGCTGGCCACCGCCAGTCATTGTATGGCCAAATACACATTCATATCGCCTCCACGACATCCCGTAGAAGTAGAATGCGCTGGCGCATCCCAAAAGGGATTGAGTAACGCCGTCCTTTATCCTTTATCCTTATCCTTATAAATGGGCGTGTCAAAGCAGCAATTTCGGCAGATTTCCTTCTATGAGTTCAAGCTCGGTCGTACTGCGGCGGAAACAACTCAACTCAACGGATCATCAACCAGGTATGGGGACAAGGAAGCGTTAACGAATCCACTGTGATGCGCTGGTTTCAAAAATTTCGTCGAGGTGAATTCGATCTTGAGGATGAGGCAGGTCACGGACGTCGCTCTGGCATTGATGGTAATGAGTTGAAGACTTGGTGGGAGTAAATACACGTGTGACCGCTCGAGAACTTGCGCGAAGGAACTCTGCGTAAGCAAATCAAGTGTTTGGGAACATCTGCGGAAAGTTGGAAAGACGAAGAAGTTAGGTAAATGGATATCACACGAGTTGACGACCATAAAAAAAATCGTCGGTTCTAAGTGTCGTCAGCGCTGCTTCTTCGCAACAAGAACGATCCATTTCCCGACCATATCGTAATTTGTAAAGGATAAAGGACGGCGATACTCAATCCCTTTTGGGATGCGCCACGCATTCTACTTCTACGGGATGTCGTGGAGGCGATTTGAATGCATTGATTTGCGATTACAATGATTTGCGGTAGCCAGCCGATGAACAAGTCAGCGCTTCATCCTTCCCAGGCAAATTTGGTACCAATTCACCGACCCCGGAAGGAAGGAAGGCTTGGTTGGCCTGGGCGGGAAATCCGAACCAGAAACGTGGTATCGGTTGCAGGCGACAGGCGGCGCCTTCTCCTGCCATCCCTCCGGGGTACCGAATCGGTACCAGACTTGTCTGGGAAGGATGAGGCGCTGACATGTTTATCGGCTGGCTACCGCAAGTTATTGTATGGCCAACTACGCATTCAAATCGCCTCCACGACATCCCGTAGAAACAGAATGCGTAGCGCATCCCAAAAGGGATTGAGTAACGCCGTCCTTATCCTTTCTTATCCCTTATCGTAATTTGTGACAATAAATGGATCCTCTACGACCGGCGACGATGGGCTCAGTGGTCAGACTGCGATGAAGCTCCGCAGCAGTTTCCGAAACCGAAATTGCACCAACAGAAGATCATGACATCTGTTTGGTGGTTTGCTTCTGGATTAATTCACCACAGTTTCTTGAATATTGCTCGAGAGTGAGTTAATATAAATAACCACACTGTAGCTGGGCTGCGTTTTAGAAAACCGATTCATTTTAATTTCGGTGTGCTATTCGTTTGCCTTACATAACTTCACTGCCAACAATTTGTTTTCACACAGCAAATTTCGTTATTTTCGTGTATATTAAGGCTTGTAGCAGACTGATGCAGGGTATTTCCTGCCATAGGTAACGCTACTTATGCATGTACGCGGCTGGCTCCACATTCCTTCTCATTGCACTAAAGATCTCACAGTTTTCAAGTGGAAAATGAGAGCACTGCAAGGAAAAAGGGCAAGAGGATTTCTTCTTTTGAAGGAGGTATCCTTAACATGCTTCACACTATTTCGACTTTCTATATTGCTTGCGGATTCCTTTAATTTTTGATTGTTATGTTTATCAGCTATGTTTCTAGAAAGATGTTTAGTTATTGTTATTTTCAGTTGTTTTTTTTTCAGTACTGGATCAGTTTTACTTGCATTACGATGTGTTAAATGTTATGCGCACCTTCGAGTGCAATAAATAAATAAATAAATAAATAAATTCGGGCGAAACAATGACGGCAGAGAAGTACGTCCAACGAAATGCCCGAAAAATTCCGACCTATGCATCCGGCAGTGGTCAACAGAAAAGGACCGGTCCTTCTCCACGACAACGCGCGACCACATCCCGACGCTGCAGGAGTTGAACGAGTTGGGCTACGAAACTATTCCACACCCACCATATTCATCGGACCTTTCGCCAACTGACTGCCACTTCCTCAAGCATCTGGATAATTTCTTGGGCGAGAAAAGCTTCAATAACCGAGCCCAGGTGGAAACTGCCTTCGACGAATTCATCCGCTCCAGAACTCCGGACTTCTACGCAGCAGGGATAAACAAGCAATAATATCTGTTGGCAATGATGTGTAGACTCGAATGGTTCTTACTTCAATTATTAAAACTGATTCGAGGTCCAAAACACTCATTAATTTCCGGACAGCCGAATAGTTTAAGCTCAAGTTTTCCTGTTTTTTTTTTTACTTTGGTTGATTACTGAATTAATTAGCCCTTTAAAACCACGGCTTAGGAAACCCTCTGTTGGGGCATAACGCTAAAGAGCTAGAGTGGGGAAAGGTCGGAAGTGGATTTTCGGCTGGTTAGCTCCCTGAAAGACGATTAGAAAAATGGCTAGAAAGGCCCGTGTAACGTCGCGCAAGTGTTCAAACTTTGCAACCAATAGGTCCTAATGGAGTAGATTCAGTTCGTTCACAATTAGTGAAGACAGGAGGCTCTTGTGCCTGCTGGGTTTGATGGTTTCCATTCACGTTCATCACAACGTCTACGTTTATCATGTCTTCCTGCGGTAGCACAACTGTACGCGTGCTGAGATCATGCTACAGGGAAGCGTCCTCACGGTTACGTGTAGAAGAACAATGCATGGCGTAGCCCAGATCTATTCATTAACGTCGACTGGGAGCAGCGCCTGTTGCGTTGGGCCAGCTCGTTGAGCAAGCTCTAGTATCTTTGTAGGTTATTTCTCATTAGGTGGCCTTTAGCTAAAGCGTAAGAAAGGTCAACGCAGATGAGTGCCTTTGGAGTTATGAGCCATGTATTCTGCTTCTGCCGTATGTCTACCGGAGTGGGACACTTCAAATGTGAATTTAAACGGGTATAATAACTTGGGGTGATAAGCTGGTATTCAGTAATTGGTGAACCTACATATTCACCGATTCCGGAAGAATACAACGTCTGCTCCACAGTCTCGAATCTAACCGAAAATGTAGTCGTGGTGCACAAGATATCTGCTTGTCGTGGCTACGGTAGACTCTCTTACGCTTACTGTCTCCCCTTTTAGCGCATAAATTTTCTATGAATATCAAAGATCTTTCACCTGAAGATTCAGAGGCAAGCAGCTATTCTCCGTTCAATTGTCGCAACTTCTCTCAGATTCGCATCACGCTGATGATGTCGCGTGCACCCGATACCAGGTTCCTGGTTCGGATTTCCCGCCCAGGCCAACCAAGCATCCCCACGCTCACGAACCCTATCCAGTAAAATTTATAGTCTTGTCGTCTCGTTGACGAATCCCGGAGATTTAATGCCGGACAGTAATTAGCAACGTCCGGAATTGTACGAGCCGTTTCCACCCTCTTACGCTATACCGCACTTTACAGAAAAAAAACCCAGCTCAGACCCAATCTTGAGTTTGCTTGCGGTCATGGAGGGCAGCCATCGCCAAATTCAGTTTACTTGTTGGGCTCATTTGTCTACCCATAGAGATTATCCATCTTCTGGACATCCCACAATTTAGTTCTCATGGCCTGCTCTTCTTCTGAGAGGGTAGCTGTAGACTGAATTGCTTCGAATTTTCTAGGCTTCGAAGGAAGCGATAAGGATGAAGCGTTAGATGCAAAAAACATCAGTAACAATGTTGGACGGCGCGTGTAGCGCAGACGGAAGAGGCGCCGGCTGTCTCGTGCACCCGATACCAGGTTCCTGGTTCGGATTTCCCGCCCAGGCCAACCAAGCCTTCCATCCCTCCGGGTCGGCGAATTGGTACCAGACTTGTGTGGGAAGGGTAAAGCGCTGACTTGTTCATTGGCTGGCCACCGCAAGTCTTTGTATGGCCAGATACGCATTCAAATCGCGTCCACGACATCCCGTAGAAGTAGAATGCATGGCGCATCCCAAGAGGGATTGAGTAACGCCGTCCTTTACCCTTTCATTTAACAATGTTGGGTTAGCTGAACGACCACTTCAAGCGGATTCAGCGTCGAAATGCCTAGATTCATCGAGAGTCAAAGTGGACCGAATGTGGTCATTGCTGCTTATCGCCGTATTCGAAAGGTTTTTTTTTCAAATGTATGACATTGACGTAGTTCTCGATAATGGAAGCGAACCAATAACTACGTTGCTAGCACGTGGGATATACGAGACATGTGTGAGCAGTTGCTAAAACGAACTGTGTGAACGAATAGCAATACTAGCTTCTTCGCTTACCGTTTGCCTTTTCGAGGATAGACGGCTAGAGTGGTGAGACCGGATAAGCAGTAGAGTGTTGGTTCCCGCTGAGAGTCGTCGAGAAGGAAATGAGTGAAGTGATCCTGAATTGGAAAGGTGAAGAATGCGTTCGCCTCTATCGTAGGACGCCCTTTGCTCTTAGGTTAGCGCTATTATTAAGGGGGGGGGGCAAAAGTAATGAGACTCTCCATGCCGCGCCCATATATGTTGTGACTGGAGTCCGGTTTCGTGCTTCTCGTATTTGTATGCTTGTTGGCTACTTACTGAAGGCCATCTGAGAAGTGAGCATTTTCGCCCTTTCCAGAAGCGGGCCAAAACCCTAGTCAGCCCATACCGAAACCCCATCTGTCGAGTCGACCTGTCTCGCGCAAATCTCGCCCAATTCCCAACCGGAGCAGCCTGGACTCAATAGTCACGCAAGATGAGAAGTACGTCTTCGACCTTAACCCTGCCAAGCAGTGAGTCTGGGTGAAGGCTGATGACCTGCTACCGACATTCGTTCGGCGAGATGTTCACGATGAGAAGCACCTTTTGAGCTTTTGAGTCTGCGCCCATGGACAGGTACACTGGAAGCTGTTTTCCAAAAGCACGACGATGGACTAAGGTCATGGTGAACGAAATAGAAGAGATGGACAGGCGACTCGCACTTATTCGGTCTCAGCGCTTCAAGATGGTTCTCCTCTTCGACAACGGCACACCCCATCGGGCAAAAGTGACCACGGATAAGCTTGCTCAGCTGGGTTACGTTCACATGCCTCACCCACCGTATTCGCCGGACATCTCTCCGTGCGACTACCACTACTTCTCGAGCCTACAGGACTTCTTGGTCGTAAGGGACACAAGGACCCAAGCAAGTCTCGACAACCCTAACGAGCAGTGGGCCAGCACCAGGCATAAGCAGTTCTGGAAGGGTGGAATCAGGATGTTGGCTGATCGATGGCAGCAATGTCATTGACCTTAATGGCGGTTACATTCCTCAGCAACGTTGAGTTGTAATAGAGTTATAAAGAGATAAAGAAATTTGCTGAATTTGTCTCATTACTTTTGGCCCACCCTAATATTATAGCTTCGATCTAACCCGTATTTGGGTTGGCCCGGATGCAGACTGGACAGTTGCGTGCCTGTATTCTCACGCAAGCAAGTGTCGAAGGAAGGAACATTAATAGAAAGAGAGGTCAGTGGCGCCTGGAGAGTAGGCATTGGATCCGACGGCGATCCGGATAATTTGAATCCGATATTTTTTGAACCCTGGCTAAACGGATTGTACGACTACTGGAACTTTTGAAAAGCTCGGGTCCTTGGACGACTCAAAGTGGGGTAATTCTCACTAGATCGGATTTTCGGACAATCCAAATAACTGATTTTGATCAGAAATCTAATGTCCCATCCGATTCGCATAGAAATCCGAAGAGAAATCAAATCGATTGTTTAGATCATGCGAACATCCTTCTTGTTAAAGCTACTCCTACCTGAATCGTCTCAAAATTGGGATTTTTTTAAATGCCGCCATTCCCATAATTCTTCTTATCGGATTTTTTGTTCATCTACTGGGGAGGCTAGGCTAGTTCCAATGAACTAATGAACTATGAAGTTAATGAAGTTCTAATGAACTAATGAACTTCTTATCGGACACCCTGAACACTAAATTGGGATTTTTTAAAATGCTGCCATTCCCATAATTCTTTTTATCGTGTTGGAAAAGTGACGAATTCGAGTTATCCGAATCGGTATCGGACCTAATGTCTACTGGGGAGGCTAGTTCTAATGATCTGCTTACTTATAAAAGAGTGAAACTATCTCGCACAGTGTGGGTATACTAGTTGGTGAATACCTTCGGTCCCCTAACGATACCACTCAAGGCCTTCAACTGCATGTTGCTGATCTGCTAGAAAGCGGCAGGGGCCACACCCTGGACACTAAGAAGGCAGAGGTTCTTAGCAAGTCACGGTTCGTTCAGAATCCGTCGCAGTTGCAATGGGGGAAGAGAAAATGCGTGTTTAAGGCGAAGGTTAGAGCGACAAAAAGAATAAATATGTGAATAAATAGATAAATAAATATCTAAATAAATGAATAGACAGCGAACTTACGTTCTTCTCGGCGCGATGTTCGAATATGTGCTGTGAGAGTATGAGACGCATATCCTTGGCGGGGTCAGAGCTGCCGTTCATCGACTCGATGATATTCGACACCTAAGTGACTTGGGTTACATGGGAGCAGTTTGGTGACAGAAACAACCTCTTCGAGAGACTAGTCGGGGAAGGGTAACTATCTCAACCAGGAGACTATCTCAACGGTAGGTCGGAACGGCTCAAGTGCTGTATACGAGCAGAATCGCCTCTCTTTGGGAAACAACAAAATGCGAATATCTCGACCCCAATACAACTATGCGTAGAGTTAGGGACGACAGAAACCGGGCCATTGGCGGCGTTAGCTTTCTGCCTACGGGCAGACGTTGAGCTCAAGTACGCTGGAAACAGCGAAGGCGTTCGGTCAGTGGTGGCGCAGTGGATAGAGAAGCGGCGTAGTGAGTTCGGGTGGCCTGTGGTTCGACTCCCTGGTGATGCAGGATTTTTGCACTTCCTGAAGAAGATCTGCCATGATCAACCACGGCTCTATGTCATATCGCAACTGAAATAGTCACCAGAAAGGAAACCAGTTTCCTTCGTACTCTCAACACTTGAAAGAGCTTATTTGCCTGCCTAAACACAGCCCACAGAGGTTAGAGGAACCAATTTCCTTTCTGGTGACATTTTCCATTGAAATTTTACTTAAACAGCTCTGGTTGATCGTAGCAGATCTTTACTAGGAAGTGCAAAAACCCTGCATAACCAGGAGTCGAACCACAAACCAACACGTCGCCCCTCTATCCACTGCGCCACCACTCCTCGACCGCCGTCGCGTTTTCCAGCCTACCTGGGCCTGCCGTCTGCGCGCAGGCAGAGGGCTAACGTCGCCAACGGTCCAACTTCCGTCGTCTCTAACTCTGCGCAGAATTGTATTGCGATCTTCCATCGTCCCAAACTCTGTGCAGAATTGTATTGGGGTGTGATACTTGCATATTGTGTTTAGAGAGAGAGGCGATTCTGTCCGTAGAAAACGCTTGGGCCATTCCGACCTACCGTTAAGATAATCTCCTTGTCAGGTGTGTCAGAACGCACTGTTCTTTTGCGATAGAGTTGTACCGTTGCACAAAGCAACCCTTCCAGACCTCGAAAATGTAGCAGATACGCGAAAATACTGCAAGGCTAAGGACCCGAACTCCAGACCCTCCCCACTCCCTCCCGCCATGAAACAGTATTTCTGCATCTTCGGATACTCGGAAGGTATTAGGTTGTGTGATAGCGCGGTTAAATAGTTAGCTGTAGGTGTCCCTGACTCACTAGATTCAAGGACTTTGAAAAATAGAACATATTAGGTTGTCCCATAAGTCCTCGCCGTTTTTTTTTCAACGATTCATTGTTCGCCGGCGGTCTCTTGCAATGCGCTATATGTATATCCTTCGAAAGAGAATGATTTTCTCTATCTGAACATCTATTGCATTTCTTTTTTCATCCTGAATTTTGTCAATTTCTAGGTCGTTCATGTGAAAAGTGAAAAAGTGGCCATCTGGGCAATTGCTTCTCTCCGCTTAGATTGGGAATTTTTTGCACAGCTATTCATAACGTTTGGAAGACAATGTTCTGTACTACAAGAATACGTGTTTGTCCTGCTGCTCATTTGTCCTTTATTGATTTTTAGGTCATCAAATTGGGACGTCCGATTTTCCGTCCGAATTTTTACCGACAGCTCCGTTCTGTGGTTGGACTTTTTTGCTCGGTTGCTCGGTGTTATATTTATGTCGTTTGGAAGAGAATGTCTTGCTCAGTAAGAATTTGTGTCGCGTTTATTGGCTCATGCTGATTTCTGTCGAATATCAACAACTGAACAAGGAGAAGGAGTTGTTGGTGAAGACGATTTTTCTCTTTTTGGCATTTTGTTGACATTCAAAAGAAATCAATAAACGCGACACAAATTCTTATAGAGCAAGACATTCTCTTTCGAATGACATATAACACCAACTCAAAAAGTCCAACGACAGAGCAGGAGCTGTCGGCAAAAACAACCATCTTCACCAGCAACTCATTCTCCTTGTTCAGTTGTTGATATTCGACAGAAATCAGCATGAGCCAATAAACGCGACACAGATTTTTATTGAGTAAGACATTCTCTTTCGACCCACATATAACACCGAGCAAAAAAATCCTACCACAGAGCAGGAGCTGTCGGTAAAAATTCGGACGGAAAAGTCGGACGTCACAATTTGAAAGCCTAAAAATCAATAAAGGACATGAGCAAATAGAACCAGCATGTATTCTTAGAACATTGTCTTCCAAATGCTATGAGAATATGCGCAGAAACATCCAAACCTAAGCGGAGAGAAGCGACTGCGCAGATGGCCACTTTTCACTTTTTCACTTTTCACTTTAACGACCTAAAATTGACAAAATTCAGAATGAAAAAAGAAATGCAATACATGCCCTAATAAAGCAAATCATCTTATTTCGAAAGCAGCGTTATGCAAGAAACCGCCGGCGAAATCCGCAATGAATTGTTGAAGAAAACGGCGGAACTTATGGGACAACCTAATACTTTTATACTAATTGGAGGGTGAAGATTCTCTCAGTGCTTCTCAGTTTCGCCATTAAGACATGCGTCTGAGACCCTTAACTGGCAAAGCTGCACTGTAAAACCTGGTCCAAGCGTTGCTACATAATTCGTCGGCTTATGATGAATTACCATTCCTTCGGAATTTCTTCCTCTTATTGAAACATTCTCATTCGTGGATGTACGAGTCATTTGTCACCGTTACTCTTTCCACTACAGTTTCACAAGCGTACATGGCTGGGTATTGGAGAAGAGAAAAGAGAAAACTAACTGGAAGGTCTGCAGACCTAGTCCAAGGGATGGTGACTGAAATTCAACTCATACTAAAGTGCATCATGCAATCTATTAATTTTATTAAAGGATAATAATGGATAAAGGATAAAGGACGGCGTTACTCAATCTTTTTTGGGATGCGCCACGCGTTTTACTTCGTGGAGGCGATTTGGGGCCTGTTCATACTTCGCGATAGCAGCGACTAGAGCGACAAGAGCGACAGCGCTGGCGCTCGAGTATAAACACTTTTCGGCGGCGCGCGCTAGGTTTTAATCGATATGCATGTTTTGCACGGGCAACGAGTCACTCTTGTCGCGAAGTATGAACAGGCCCTTGAATCCGCTTTTGGCCATACAATGACTCTCGCTGGTCAGCCGATGAACATGTCAGCGCTCTATCCTTCCTAGAGAAGTCTGGTACCAATTCACCGACCCCGGAGTGGTGGAAGGTTTGGTTGGCTAGGTGGGAAATCCGAACCGGGAACCTGGTATCGGGTGCACGCGACAGCCGGCACCTTCTCCGACTATGCTACACGCTCCCAATTTTATTAAAGCATTTATTATTACAGCCTTTACGCAACGATAAAGTGTGCTATGCTGCTGCTGCCTAACATCTATGCAGTTGCTTCGGGTTCGCTTCCACAGTGGTTCCTCCTCTACGTGCCTTATGGCATGGCAGATGACCTCTTGAATACGTCAACTTACCCAGTCAAACTGTATTAAAGTGCCAGCCGGAGAGCTTAGCTGAGGGGCAGCAGTGCCATCTTGAAGTTTATTTGCATAAAAAACACTAAGCTGACGTACCTTCTTTTCCCACTCCAGAATCAGCGTCTCCATGTCGCCGGATTTCACCTTCCGCATCAAGTCCTGTACATTGTACTTTCGCTCTTCGAAAACTGCCCGGCTTTTCTCGATCAAATTGAAGTCGCCGCTCTCCATACATTCGTCGTGCAGCTTTGAGAAACGTGTCAGCTCGTCCAATTCCTCAAGGCATTTGGTGTGTCACCGAAGAACTCGTACGCCCCCTGCCACGTATTCTGAAGACGAACTCACTGTTTGTATGAGATCGATCGAGTTGTTCATTGCGTTGTGGGCCTCGATGGCTTTTTGCGAAAGAACCAGCAACTTTCGAAGGGCGATCAGTCGCTGTGAAACGCGATCGGCGCGTATCTGCGAAGGCGATGGATGAGATTTAGTAAAATATAGGGCAAGCCACAACACCAAATAAACAACAATAAAATATAAACAAAATTACACAAAATAAGCAAAAATGGCTAAAGGATTAGATAAAATACTATAGGAAGCTGAATAATGGTTTGAAGTGGAACAAATTCTTAAGAAGGAACGAGACAAACTCAGGATCAGTCCCTACAAGCTACAGGGTGCGTAAAAAGTATTGACGCACCTACTTTTTGATTCAGCTCCAGCTTCTCCTTGTACCCCTCTAGGTTTTTGTGTGTTATTTTTGTTGTCTGTATTGTGCTCAAAAAACACTCAGGAAAAAACTGAGGAAACATGATCGTCATCGTTACGGTGGCCCTTTTTTGTCTGTTACCCAGACAGCTGAATACTTCCTTAACAAGAGAATTTGGCGCTGTTCGAAACGGTTGGTGAGGAAAGAGGTCAGCAACCCAAACGTCAGCCACGGCTCTGTCATAACAGATGCTGATTACAATATGTTCAAGCACGATAACGTTCAAATCCAAAATTACCAATCTCTGTCCGATAACGGTAAACAGATAACGCGCGCAGGTGTAGCCCGCTTCTCAGACGTGCACAGCTCAAACATGAATCCGCTGGATTATTCTTTTTAGGCGATTTTGGAGAATGAGGTCTGGGCTATTTTCAACAGAAGTGACCAGTCGCAGAATGTTACCCTGTTCAAAGCACGGAACAAAATGCAAGCGAGTACTTGCGGCGCGTGCTCATGAATTTTTCCGCCGTTTTCGCTCCTGTATTCACAGTAAAGGAGCCAATGTCAATTACGACTTATTCTGTCGTGTTTGCAAGATCATTTTCCATATTTTTCAAGTGAATATTTTAAAACTTACTGCGCAATACTATTTCCACAACCGTCATTTAGTGCGTCAATACTTTTTACGCACCCTGTAGATTTCTGCACTGATCTGTAGCTGTACTGTTGTTATATGCAGGGGTCTCGAAAAATGTGAGTGGTAGCAAAGGTCGCCACATGTCAGGAGTACGCACAGCATTGGGGGGTGGGGCGGAAACGCGCCAGCCAATCAGGACGCATCGAGCGGATGTTCCACTCAGAGAGGTCGTGCAGGGTCGTCCTGGCTTGGATACGGTCGGTGCCGTGCTTGGGGATGATTCTCCAACGCGATGTTGACTTGATTAATATGTAGTATTAGGTTGTCCGGAAAGTTTTCAGCGTTTTGAGTGCTTCACTTTGAACTGCCATAACTTTCCGCATTCTTATCGAATTTGGTCGAAATGATCACCGTTCGAATTGGCATACTTTTGCCAACGGGCCAACTGTCGACTTATTCCATTAGCGAAAAAATTGGGTGATCGAGAATCGACAAATTCCACGAAAGCTGTTTTGGCTTGGTCCTGATTGGTGAAGGTTTTACCAGCGAGAAAGTTCTGAAAGTGTTTGAAAAGGTGGTGGTCGATTGGCGAGAGATCTGGAGAATACGGCGGATGAGGAAGAACTTCAAACCTTAATTCTTCAATTTTCGAACAGTGATTCGTGAATCGTGTGGGCGGGCGCTATCGTGCAAAAGAATCGGGCCTCTTCTGTTGACCAATGCCGGCCGAAGTTGACGCATTTTCGGTGCATTTCGTCGAGTTCCTTACACTAGGAGTCTGCTGTGATCCATCCCCGTATCACGGGTGGGTGCTACAGACCTGGAGGATATCACGGATGTTACGTGCGGTCAAACAGCGCCGGTGGTGTAAGGCGAACACCACTGCCCGGAAAGCAGAAGATGCGGGTTCGAGTCCCGCCTGGCGAAAGAGTTTTGATCGCAGCAAAACATCCTGAACAACATATAGCTTCTCTACCAACCGCTCAAGGCTTAAGCGAATGTGGTAAAACTCTGCTGTGATCTGTCATAACGATGTGACAGCTCACAACCTCGATACCAACCACTTGAGGCTTAATGAAACTGATTTGAATCGTTTCTATCAAGACCATCAGCTTAACTGGTTCCATGCTGATATGAGCGGCCAGCTCATCCCGGATACGGGTGGGTGCTGAGCGGTCCCACGAGGTGTGGATGTTGCGTTCGATCAAACGGCGCCGGTGGTGTAATGGCGTAGAGCATTCCCGCCCGGTTAGAGGGAGGTGCGGGTTCGAGTCCCGCCCGGCGCTAGAAGTTTTGATCGCAACAAAACATCATTATGACAGCTCACAACCTCGATACCAGCCACTTGAGGCATAACGAAACTGATTTGAATCTGCTGTGATCGTTTGGCCTGGTGCCGAAAAGTTGTAATAGATTACACCAGCCGCCGATCATCTCGGCTGCGGATTGTGCCAACTTGAAGTCAAAATAAAAATCGTTCGGAACTGCTCCTTCGACAGACTTCAATGAGCCCCTCAAGAACATAAACATAAAACAACTTGGAACATGAATTATTCGATCAGTTAGAGCGAAGAATTCTGTACAGGAGGTTGCATTAGTGAGCAATGCAAGTTGAGTTTGATTTAATAATAGACAAATGAAAAATAGTAGCACAAAACGCTGAGAACTTTCCGGACAACCTAATATTACACCAAAAAGAATAGAAACTGCACAATCATTCAAATTCGATTTAAATTTCTAAATAAGAACCGCTAGACCGTAGAAGGCGCGCAATGTATCCTCTCTGTCGCTCTCTACACTCTCTGTCGTCGTTAACTCCTTGAATCTACAGATGTCTGGACTAGCACCAGTTTTTGACAGTTCACTCAGTAGGGCACTTTATGAGACACTCTCTCCGGTAGGTATCATTTCGGTTAGCTGTGGACTGAAACGTATACTCGTGTACATTTGAGAGAGAAATAACTGCCGCTGTGCGAGCTCTTTGCTAAAGAAGGAAGAAGGCCATACCAATACTCACAGAATGGTTTTTAAACTCGATTTTTAGTGAGCTGAACTCAGTGTGAGCGGCAAAGATCTCCTCATCGTCCTCGGCTTCCCCTTCTTTTGTTGCTGGCGCCGGTGATTCAGCAATCTGAAACTGTGTTCGGTGAAAGCTGAACCAACTTCCAGTAACGGTGATCTTTCTCTGGAGTAGCTTCGTGGTAGAATATTCAAGTGGAGAAATCTTTCCGCCACTTCACGACATGTTGGCCTGGCTTTGTCATTCAACCTACCCCCTCCCCAAGAACACTTCAACTTCAGCTCCAAACCGCCTTGTATTGCAGACCGTTCAACGAGGAAAGGAATCCCAACTTAATGTAGGTGGCGCCCAACCAGCTTTTCGGAAGTTGTTCAAAGGACTGTAAATGGAGTCTAAGTGTCGAAAATAGACATCTAATAAGGCCAGCGAGCATTCGCAGATTATGCAGCACCCTTCGCCACCTGCATATGAAGACAGGACGATCGTGAGTGCAGAATGAAGCTGCACGTTCAATGCCTGTTTGAAGAAGCCAGTGAGCCCTAACTAGGGGAGGGTTTCGACCTCCCATGGAACTTCAGATTGAAACCGTGATCATTAGAAAGAGCTCGGAATGCTGATTACGAGCATGGGTGTCAAAATAGCAAAATGAAGTTCCTGAGCGAGTTATGGCCTGCGGAAATCGGGTGGCCTCACCACATGCTGGCCAAGCGACACAACTGGCGCGAGAGTGGTAAGTCATCAGGGCTCCGTAAGAAAGGCCCGTCAGATGCAGCGGTGGCGCAAAGGTAGTGCTCCTGCGCGTCAGGTGCGACGTTGTTGGTTCGGTTCCCACTGCTGCAAACTTTTCGCAAATCCTAATTTATCTTCGAAATGACCATTTATTCTGAATTATGACACGTGTCTAGTTTTTTTTTAGCCGGGCGAACTACCGAACACGTTTGTAAAAATGATTGAAGGCAAAAATTGCTATGGTTTTTATTTACTACTATTTTGAACAAATGGAGTCCAAATCATATATTGAACAACTAGAGGTGTTTTTAACAACCTTGGCATTTGTGGAACAAAGCAAAAAAAATATGTGTCAAGCAAAAAGGTAAGTAGAATGTGTGATGAGGAAGAACAAAATGTGGTTGATTTATTGCACTTTTGACTGATGTGAAAGCGTCTCAACACATCCTCATCGATATTACATTGAAACCAGAGCGGTTTTATTTTGCCTTCAAGCATTCTTACAAACGTATATGGCAGTTTTCCCGGACATTTAATCAGAAACGTTTCAGAATTCAGAATAAAAGGTCATTTAGAAAATAAATTATGATTTGCAAAAAACCGCCTGCAGCGGGAACCGAACCAATGACGTCGCACCTCACGAGCAGAACTACTACCCCTGCGCCACCGCCGCAGCTGGCAGACACTTCTTACGGAGCCCTGGTGGCACACCACTCTCGCGCCAGCTGTGTCACACGGCCAGCCTGTGGTGAGGCCACCCGATTTCGGCCGGCCATAACTCGCTCAGGAATCTCATTTTAAAATTTTGACACCTATATTTGTAATCAGCATTCCGAGCTCTTTCTAATGATCGTGGTCCCAACCTGCAGTTCCATGGGAGGTCAAACCCTTTCCTAGTAAGAAATATACTTCAACGCGTGGACGGGGCCGAATTTATCCTAATCCGGAGGGTGGGGACAGAATTAAAATGATGTAAGAAATGGACTTGACACTTACAGAGCGGATTGAAGAGAACAGAATAGGGCCTAAAAACAAAGAACGAAACGAGCAAAAAGCAAGAAACAAACAAATAACCGCGGTTCTAAAGACGTCTCGGCGAGCAAGGCGCATTCAAACACAGCTGACCGCCGCCTGATATGTTATAACAGGGATGCTTCATAGTGAGGGGGCACATAACGTTGTCTGTCTACAACCGCGGTGAAACCGAATGTTGTTTTTTCTTTGTGAAATTTGCCAGCTTGGGCCCTATTCTGATCTCTTCAATCCGCCCTGTGAGCGTCAAGTCAATTTGTTGCCTAATTTTTAATTCTGTGTTCCCCCCCCCCCGGGACTAGGAGAGATCCACGGGGTCGTTTCCGTTACCTAGAACGATTCAACCGCCATACCGTAGAAGCAGAAGGGATGCAAAGTCAACTGACTCGAGTGCAGCAGCAGTAGATGAGAAAGAAGAGCGCCCACCTTTGCCTTGAGATTTTTCATCTTCTCGAGCATACTATGTCGCTTCTCCCTCTCGGCATCCTCATAGTCCGAAAGGCGCTTGAGTTCAGCGAAAATCACATCCAGCAGGGTGCTCACGTTGTTCTTCGAGACCGATAAGCGCTGAAAAGCACAGAAGCTGCGTCTAAGCTCAGCCAGTCTCACTGCTACAGATCGGCACACCTGAACTAGCAGCATGTCATCGTACTCCTCTACAATGATGCCGACGCGGATGAAACCATCATAGTAGGCCACGTGAAGGATTCCGCCATCTCGCCACAGCAGTCCGGATTGGATAGGACGCCTGAAGCACAGTGCTGTAGGAGGATAAGTAGCTGGGATGGTAAAGAAGGAGCTGGTCGGCCTGCTCACGTGCAGCGGTAGCATTGCAGGCATTCGAAGGACGTGTCCTCCATGTTGGTGCTGAGACTGTAGTGGAATATTCCACTTTCGAGAAGAAATGAGAGAAGGAGCTGGAACGGACACGATTCCTTCATTTCGTCTGACGGCTTGGTTACAGAACGGAAGGCGAGTCGGAGGAGCTCACTAGGGAAGGGTTTCAACTTCCCAAGAAACTTCAAGTTGCGACCAGGATCGTTAGAATGAGCTCAGAATACTGATTACGAATGTGGCTGTCAAAATTGCAAAATGAAATTCCGGAGCGAGTTATGACCTGTGGAAATTGGGTGGCTTGACCGCATTCTTGCCGCGCGAAAGAGATTGCGCGATAGCGATGAGTCAGAGAGGCTCCGTAAGAACGGGCTGCCGGCTGGGCCGGTGGCGCAGGGGTAGTGGTCTAGCTCGTCTCGCGTGATGTCGTTGGTTCGGTTCCCATTGTTGCCGATTTTTTTGCACATCATGATTTAGCTTCGAAATAAGCTTTTATTCTAAATCAGGGCACATCTTTGATTAAATAGCCGTGATAACTATCATACACGTTTGCAAAAATGCTTGAAGATAAAAGCTGCAGTGGTGACATTTTAATTGGATTTGGACTCTATTTGTTTCAAAATAGTAAGTATTTAAAATGTCGCCATTGCAGCTTTTATCTTCAAGCATTTTTGCCAACGTGTATTATAGTTTCCACGGCTATTTAATCAAAGATGTGTCATAATTTAGAATAAAAGGTTATTTCGAAGCTAAATAATGATGTGCAAAAAGATCGGCAGCAATGGGAACCGAACCAACGACATCATGCGTGACGAGCTGAACTACTACCCCTGCGCCACCGGCCCAGCCGGTGGCCCGTTCTAACTGAGTCTCTATGACTCATCGCTCGCGCCAGCTCTTTCGCAGGGCCAGCCTGTAGTCAGGCCACCCAACTTCAGCAGGTCATAACTCGCTCAGGAATTTCATTTTGCAGTTTTGATACCCATATTCGTAATCAGCATTCCGAGCTCTTTCTAACGATCCTTGTCTCGACTTGAGGTTCCATGGGAGGCCAAACCCTTCTCTAGTCAGTATGCTGGTGTTTCCAGCCTTCAGAACGTCTATGAAATCGCAAGACGCACGTCGTTCTTTCCGTGTCGCTCGACGTTGAGCGATCGAACTGGAGCCGGGAGCCGCAGCACACGATGCTCCGGCACCATTCCGCCCTCGACGAGGTGCGACTGATGGAGCACGCAGCAGTGCAGTTCACCGTGAACGAGGAAGTGATCTACAACGAAGTCTTATCAGAGACACCGCTTTCCAGCCAAGGTTTTCTGCCGACACAAAGTCCTGGCAGCAAGGAATCCTAACGGTAATAAAGCGCACCTCCTCCCTCGACCGCTTTGATGCCGATCACGGTGTCCTTGCCGCCGAACACGTTCACGACAGTGCCGCGAATTGGCAGTCCGGTGTTCTGCGACCGCTCCAGCTCCATCGGATGGAACACCTCCACGTCACCACCACATCCTGAAAGCGTTGCATGTGAGGACGTCCAGCAGAAGCCAATCCGATTTTTGTTACGTCGTTACAGGATGTTTTGTGGCGACCAAAACTCTTGCGCCAGGCGACTTGAACCCGGTCCAGCGCCAGTGGAGTAAGGTACATCCTGCCCAGAGAGCAGCGTTCGACTTGATTTCGACTTTGTAAATGATATGCAAACGATATGCAAATTGTGTGGGGCAAAAAAAGGCTGTAGATGCTTCCGGGGAAAATACCACTTCTATGTTGATTCAGCCATTTTTTATCTGAAGGAGGATAAAGACATCGAAGATGGAAGCGATTCTTACCCGACAGCAGTCTGCCATCGCGATGTCTGACGAGCACACGCCTCGGTTTGTACGATGGATTGTCGAGGCTGTGTCCTGGCAGGTACTTCAGCTGCTGTGCGATGTAGTGGGACGGCCTCTCATCTAAGATTGTCATACCCTAAACGACGACAGCGTTCTGAACTGTGCTGACGGAGAAGCTGCGCACACAAACACAACTCGTGACACAAGCAACGCCCGGAATGAAAGGAGCGAACGAAGGCCAGGAAGCAGCAAACGAAGAGAAAATGCGAGAAGTAGCACATGGCGAGAAGACGAGGAACGAGGCGACGTCAGTTACCTGAGGGAATTCAGGAAAGACCTGCTGCGGCGGCTGTGGTGGCGGCGGAGGTGATGAGGCGTTTTCTGGCTGCACCTCTTGAAGGTCTTGTGAACTCATTTTCAACCGAGAGTGTAAAGATACGTCAGGATTTTCCTAGTCTGAGTCGCTCACGTTTTCTCCACCAACCACCCCTACGCGTTGCAAACTCTTCGGATCAGCGACGAGATCAGTTTCACAAAGAGCGCTCTGAAATCGATTCGTCTTTATCGGAACCGGAATTCGTGGTGTCCACCTCTGAACAGCAGAGCGAGTTTTCTGACTGCATTATTATAGGTGGGCCACTTAAGCTGAGACGAAATGTTGCTTCGGCAATCGATAATAATTAGCAGCGAACTTTAAGCAATAAAATCTAAAATTACAGATAACAATCAAAAATCGAGGTGCGATTTATTAATATTCGTCTTGTTATCATTTTTATTTTATGTGTTCTTTATTATTGGCAAATAGTGGTATGAGAACTACATAACAAATTGGAAATATTGGCTGATTTTAAATATACATACTGGCACGTTTTAGGGTTGCATTTTATATTGCAGTGCGTCTACTAATATATAGTACCAGCCGTCCGTGCGGCCTTGCGTCTGCACCGACGGCTTCTTGACGGCCTCGCCGTGGCAATAACTTCTCATCATCAATTGTAGCTGCCACCCATGTCATGGTTTCCTCAGGAAGAACATCTTAACTGCGTCGATTAGGGCAAGTTAGAAAAAAGCGAAAAATGAGCGACATCCACAAAAACGCTCATTTGCCCAGTATCGATCGATGGCGATCGACAGTTCAAAGACAAACTTCAGATTCGTGTTCAGCGGCCATGATTACCCCCGGGGCTGATGTTTCGTGCCGCTTGAACGACATCCTCAAAAATCGATAATATCGATCGATATCGATTGGGAGTCGAGCGTTCTACCCCTCGTCCCCCTGGCCCGCCCACCCGCAACCCCTGGGCTTGCTCGAGAGTCCAGTGGTTGGCTGCCTTACGAGGTAGTAGAGACGCAGACATTCGCCACGCCTCTGTTTAAAGAGCGGGGGGGGGGGGTAGAACCCCATTCCGCCATATCGATTGGTCGACTTCAGATTCGTGTTCAGCGACCTCGATTACCCTCACGGCTGACGTTTCATGCCGCTTGAACGACATCCACAAAAAATCGATAATATCGATCGATATCGATTGCCCTCCCTGCTGTCAACGGCTAACGTCGGTGGTCATCTAAATGCCAAGGCTCGATTGCCGACGGTGCCGATTCGGCACGTCTACGGCTCGCCATGCACGGTTGCCACCGTGTTCGGCTTCTCAGTACCCCCACTCCAGATGTGACGGAAACACGCACACACACACTGCTCCTTTATATATAGTAGGATTTTCACGTCGAATTGGACACTTTTTAAATCAAATTGGACACTTTTCACGTCAAATTGAACACTCTTCTAAGCTGGCCTAAAACTTTTGAAATCAAATCGAATTCTTCCCAATCGGAAGGAACTTCTCCTACATTAAACTACACACTTCCCAAAATGTTAGAATAATTTTTAGTTCAAGGATAACTTTAGTATAACTTTCTTTGAAGTTTCAATTAATCTATCCAACAAGGGAACACGTCGTTAGAAATTTTTGTAAAAATTTTATTTTTAAGAAAAACAACGATTTAAGGTTTGTTCTGAAGAGCAGGGGCGCGTGGAGCGCAGTCGGAGGAGGCGCCGGCTGTCGCCTGCACCCGATACCAGGTTCCTGGTTCGGATTTCCCGCCTAGGCCAACCAAGCCTTCTATCCCTCCGGGATCTGTGAATTGGTACCGGAGGCTGTCATAGCGATGTTTTGTTGCGATCAAAACCTCTAGCGCTAGGCAGGACTCGAACCCGTACCTCCCTCTGACCGGTCGGGAATGCTCTACGCCTTTACACCACCGGCGCCGTTTAATCGAACGCAACATCCACACCTCGTGGGACCGATCGGCACCCACCCGTATCCGGGACGATCTGGCCGCTGATATCAGCATGGAACATCGTTATGACAGCTTTCAACTTCGATACGAGCCACTTGAGGCTTAAGGAAACTGATTTGAATCGTTTCTATCAAGACCATCAGCTTAACTGGTTCCATGCTGATATCAGCGGCCAGCCCATCCCGGATACGGGTGAGTGCTGATCGGTTCCACGAGGTGTGGATGCTGCGTTCGATCAAATGGCGCGGTGGTGTAATGGCGTAGAGCATCCCCGCCCGGTCAGAGAGAGATGCAACTTCGAGTCTCGCCTGGCGCCGGAAGTTTTGATCGCAACAAAACATCGTTATGACAGAAAGGAGGCTATTTTCTATTGCCAAAACAAAGATTGCGCCATGCCCTCGTCCGAAAGTTCGCTATTTTTATTCGATTGATAGCAAAATTTCTGTTTGCATGCAGTGTCACGCCTGTAAATGATGCAACATAAACAATTCTAACAAACACACATATCCTGACTTTCTTGCTGCCTGTAAGCAACATTTACAGTGGAAGTGATATACATATGAAAATAGCGAATCACAATAATCACAATAGGATCGCAGTTCTACCAATCAAATAAATATTGCGACCGGCTTTTCGAGTACATGGCGCGATCCTGCCTTTTAATAAACTCTGTGATTGATGCCTTGCTGCGCTCTAAGACAAAATTTAACATTATTTTTCCTCAAAAACAAAATTTTTATAAAATTATTACATATCTTCGGGCAGATGATCTTAAAAAATTTCAAAGAAAGGATAAAGGATAAAGGACGGCGTTGTTCAATCCCCTTTGGGATGCGCCACGCATTCTACTTCTACGGGATGTCGTGGAGGCGACATTAATGCGTATTTGGCCATACAATGACTTGCGGTGGCCAGCCGATGAACAATCAGCGCTCTATCCTTCCCAGACAAGTCTGGTACCAATTCACCGACCCCGGAGGGATGGAAGGCTTGGTTGGCCCGGGCGGAAAATCCGAACCAGAAACCTGGTATCGGGTGCAGGCGACAGCCGGCGCCTCCTCCGACTACGCTCCACGCGCCCCTTCAAAGAAAGTTGTACCAAATTTTTCGTAAACAAAAGTTATTCGAACCATCTTAGTGAGTCTTAAGATTAAGCTGATTAAAAGTTATTTCCATTTGGAATAATTCGCTTTGATTTCAAAAGTATTAGGCTTGCTTAGAAGAGTGTCCAATTTGATGTTAAAAGTGCCGAACTTGATCTAAAAAGTGCCCAATTTGATTTGAAATGTGTCCAATTTGATTTGAAAAGTGTCCAGTTCGACGTGAAAATGGTACAGATATCACCTTTTGAACTGTCGTTTCATTTAAATTTAAATTACATTGCAGCAAGTTCACTCTTTATGAAGCATCAGTAGTTTCGGAATAATTCTTTAGGGGTATCAACAAGGTCAAAGGAAAACTGATAAAAGCATTGGTTGATGAAACCGACTACTCATTTGGAATAGACATTAATTGTAGAAAAAAAAAACTAACACTGACCGTTAATTCAGAAGTTTATGGACGAAAAAGCTTTAAAAGATGTCGAAACTTACCGTGAACGGACACCATTCAAAATCATTTAAAAAAAGTAAGGGAAAAGTATTGCATGAAAGGCATAAAAAGGATAACGGAAAGCGATAGTGAATCCTCGTTTGGGATACGCATTCGAATACCATAGAGGCGGTTTGAATACGGAGTCGGCCTGTAGAAGAACTTGCGGTGGCTATCCGATAGATACATCAACGTTTTGTCCTTCTCAAAAAGTCCGGTACCATTTCACCGACCTTGGGGGGGGGGGTGAACGGCTAGTTTCGCTTGGGCGCGATCCGAACCAAGACACTTCAATTCGAGGCGCTCGTGACAGTCGGAGCGACCTCCGACTGCGTCACCAAGGCGACAACCATTTATTTAATTGAAAGTCGTCACTGGAAGGCAACAACCATTTATTTAATTGAAAGGGGAGATCACGCTATCAGTGTAGGGGCCGAATTCATCAACAATTAAACTCATGGGTATGGGGGTGTAAGGGGTAGAGATAAGATAAGAGTCTGGTAGAGATAAGGTAAGAGCCAGAGACGCAGGCTTTATCGTGGGTATCTCTACCCCCTATACCCCCGGGTTAGTCGTTGATGAATCCGGCTCTAGGAGGTAAAACTGAGCAGTTATACTTCGACAGGCTCACAGTTCTACTTGAAGCTGCATTAAAAAAAAGAAAAATTTTATTTTTTAGTGTGCTATTTCATCTGTAATCGGTAGAGCTTTGGTCTGTTTGGAGTTGAGATCGAAAGTGAGGCCAGCCCAAGACACCTGATCTCTTAAGGGTAGCTGATACTGCTTGGGCATCTTCAGCACGACATTGAGGTTCTATTAAATCAGTCACAACTATCATCCGAATGCCTATTATTGTGGAGGCTCGAGGAGAAGTGATTCATAGCGTGGGAGACCCTCAAATCCAACTCTCCGGATGGAGTGCCGCTGGCCGAGGAAACAGCCGAAAGGGGAGTTCGGCGTGTGTGCTGGGGAGCCAGCTGGATGAGCCATTTTGGGAGTTTGTCGGGGCAGCAGCAGTCGGTGGGGGAACGGTAGGACAAACAGCATCGATCGCCGAGCGGAGTGCGAGCGCCGGCTGGCAACTGTTATTGGGACTTTTTTCGGCCCTTCGGACTGAGCTTCGAGGCTGAAGGCTCATCAGCATGCAACCAGTCGAAAAAAGCAACGGCCGCTTGACGTATTGCCGGCGAATTCGCTGCCGCCGGAACGCCCAAGTAATTTGGTTGATGGACGGTCCGGCACTCAACTGTGTGAGCCGCCGTCGATGGATCAGAGAAGTGACGGCAGCTTGTGCGAAGAAGCTGGGAAGAGATCCGAGCATCTCTGCTAACAACTCATTTCGGCATGAATTGCTCCAATGATCCTCAGTGTAGGAGTCGTTGAAGGCTGCTAACAGATGTGGAACAAGGGGGAGAATAACATCGGTCCTACGAATGGTTGCTCGTTCAGGGTCCGATCTCTCCTAAGGCAAGCCAACATAGGGGTGAAAATATTAGGTTGTCACAAAAGTTCTGTCCGATTCCGATAGGCGTTACTTTGTGATTGTTTTTTTTCATGAATAAATAAAGTAGTTGTACATAAGTTGTATACTGTTTTGTAGCGCTTGTTTCGCTCTATAAAACTTGGTATACTGTTTTTAAAAAGTCATGAACATTGCATTGCTTAAGGTGCTGGACGAAACCGTGGAAAAAATGCACTTCCGGGTAATAATGCTTCATGAGTTAAAGCTTGGCCGCAGAGTGAGCGAGGCAACTCAAAACATCAGTAGGGCATGGGGAAAGGAGTCCGCTAACGAAAGCACCGTGCACAGATGGTACCAGAAGTTCCGTGTTGGAGGTGTGGATCTCGAAGACGAGGACCGTTAAGGACGACCATCCAAGTGTGATAACAGACGTTTGAAAGAAAGGGCGGAATCCGATCCACGAAGAACTGTGCGTGAGATGGAGAGAAACCTTTAGGTCAGTTGTGTAACCATTGCGAGGCACTCAGAGGAGATAGGCAAGGTGAAAAAGCTGGGTGACTGGGTGTCTCACCAACTCACTGAGGAGCAGCAGAGGTATCGTCCGGAGATCTGTTCTTCCCTTATTATAAAGAACGAAAACGATGAATTTCTCGACCGGGTAATTACCTGTGACGAAAAATGGATCGTGTACGACAATCGCAGAAGATCAGCACAATGGCTGGATAAGGATCAACCGCCGAAACACCTTCCTAAACCTAGTCTTCACCGAAGAAGGTCATGCTTACTGTTTGGTGGCCTACAACTGGTATTGTCCACTACGACTTCTTGAAGCCTGGTGAAAACATCAGGCAGAGAGGTACTGTCGTGAATTAGACGTGGTTCACCAAAAGCTGCTTGAAATGCGTCCTGCACTGACGAATCAAAGAGCACCGATCCTTCTTCAAGATAACGCCCGTCCGCATGTTTCGCATTTAACCATCCAAAAATTAAATCAGTTGATGCATGAAGTTCTCCCGCATCCCGCTTATTCATCGGACCTAGCCCCGACAGATTTTCATCCTTTCAAACATCTCGATGGTTTTCTCAAGGAGAAAAACTTTTAAATGAAGCAGGTATCGAAATTGACTTTAAGTGTTTCATTGCTTCTAGGAATTCAGATTTCTTCCTAAATTTAATTAGTGCCCTTGTATATCGTTGGCAGAAGTACACAGATTGTAACGGATTTTAGTTTGGTTAATAAACTTTATTTTCTGCTGAGATGTCACACCGTAAAATTGCCGTCTAAAATCGGACAGAACTTATGTGACAACCTAATAACTGCTGTTTTCCTATTTGCTCATCATTTTGAAATTTTTAAAAATGTTTTTTGGGAAAAGCAAAACTTGCCAGAGAGCGGATTATTATGATTGACTGGTTATTTGACATAGGTTTATAGGTATAAACTCACCTGAATTTTTTTTTAGTGAAGCAGCACTGCCACTGCCGAGGATTTTATTAGGTTGAGTCATAAATTTTGCAACAAAATTGGCATTCCAGCAAAAATAAGGATTATAACACACGAGAAAAATGATTGACTTAAACGAAGAAATTGCCGTTTTTCTCAATGAGTTTCTTCCGCTTTTCACGAGCTGAGTGGATTACATCTCTTTGGAATTTGGTCGGGTTCTACTTGAAGAAGTCGTTTACCACCGCCGTGACCTCATCGACTTTGGTGAAGTGCTTACCATGGAGGAAGTGATCTATCGACCGAAGCAGATGGCAGTCAGACGGCGCAATGTCCGGGGTGTATGGTGATTGCTTGATTTTGACCCAGCCCAATTCCTAGATTTTCGCCAGCGTCTGAAGTGCCATAAGCGGTCGGCTGTTGCCCTGGTGGAAGAAACATTGGCTCGTATTGACTTCTTTCTTCATTAATTTTTGCTCGACCTGGTCGAGTTGTTGGCAGAAGCGAGCGTCGAGGATGGCTTGACTAGGTGGAGCAGCTCCCGGTGCACAGAACCACTACACATCCACCAAACGCACAGCAGGACCTCCTTTCGGTGTAGCTTCGATTTTGACGTCCGAACCCCCATCTCGTTGCGTTCCAGCCATTGCTTCCCAGCCTCATAGTTGTAGTGAAGCATGCGCTTCTCATCGCTGGTAAAGATTTGATCCGGGCACCCTCGCTTGAACCGGTACAGAAGCTCTCAGCAGTCGGAAGCACAGCGATTTACTTGGGTTTCCGTGAAAGCATGAGGCACTGACGAAGACGATTTTGGCGACCTTCCAGTCTTCTGCAGCCGACGAGCGGTGGTTCTCTGGAAGGTGTGGAGCCAGTCCTAACGCGGTTTGCAAAGAATTCTACTTGATAGATTTATGCAGGCCACCTTGTTTACAGCAGTTGGTCTTCGGGAATGGTTTGTCCTTGTTGCCTTTCTGGGCTTAGGAGAATTTCTGATACCATCCCAATAATTTATTCGGTTGGGAGTGAACTTGTCGATGACTTCCTGGGGCCAAATTCATCAACGACTTACATAACTTTAACGGAGAATTGTAAGCTTATCATGCGATATGGTGAGCGATAAGCCGCGTTATCTGAGCTTTTAACGCGACTTATTGCTCTCCATACCGCTTAGTAAGCTTACAATTCTCCGTTAAAGTTACGTAAGTCATTGATGAATCCGACCCTGAATGTGCTCGACCCCCGTCGCTGGGTTGCTGCCGAGTTTGAACTAATTGAAAATGAAATCACACACTTTATCACCTCGAGTGGTCATCGTTCTAGTGAATAAAAATTTTCAACAACGCAAGGCGATTCATGGCTTAAAAAATTAACGCTATGAAACAAGCTTTCAAACAAAGTATAAGACTTCAGTGGGTTTTCTTTGAATTCCGAAAAAAAAAACAGAAATGTTGCGAAATTTATGACAACCTATTATATCCTTGTTCAGCGTTCCTTCTAATCCGGTGTCCTGATTTCTATGGCCGCGACAAAGGAAGGATACCTGGGATCGGATTCGTCGACGACTTACATAACTTTAACAGAGAATTCACAGCGGAAAACTTAGATAACGCTGCTTATCGCTCGCCCTATCGCTTGGTAAGCCGCTATCAGGGATTTCAGATGTAATTTTCTCTGTTAAATTGCTGTGAGTCGTTGATGAACCCGCCCCAGGTCGCCATGACATTTGGAGATGAGTTGCATATCACGGGAAGCGTCTCCGGAGGCTGATTTGAAATATGTGTCCTATACCTGTTAGCCATCTGTAAACGGAGTTGTAGACCACTTTCAATCGCTTTTCTAGCCTTCTGCCTGCGCGCAGAGTCCTTCAGTCCTACGAAGGCGACGTCGAGTAGTCTTGGAACAGCAGGTGCACCCGAGCAGTGGTGACGATGTGGATAGAAGAGCAGCGTGTTGAGACGGGTAATGTGTGGTTCGACTAATCAATGGTGCGGTACTTTTATTATTTATTTTTTATTATGAAGATTATTTATTATTTATTTTTTATTAAGAAGCCATTGGGCTCCGTCGAAATTGAAGCGGTCGTCTAAGCCCTGCTCACTCAGGGCGTTCCTACTCAGTACATAAGAGTCCTTCGAGAGCTGTACAGTGGATTCACGACCAAGATCTCACCATTCTACACCGACGTCGACATCGACGTGAAGAGAGTGGTTCGGCAAGGGGATACCATATCCCCGAAGCTCTTCAGCGCCACTCTCGAAAACGTCATGCGTGATGTAGAATGGGAAGACATGGGAGTGAAGGTCGACGGCCGGCAGCTGCACCATCTTCGCTTCGCAGACGACATCGTGCTCATAACACCAAGTATCAGCCAGGCGGAGCGAATGCTGGCCGACTTCGATCGGTATGTGGGAACGTTGGACTGCAGCTGCATCTTACGAAAACGATGTTCATGAGGAACGGACAAGTTTCCAATGCCCCATTCTCGCTCAACGGGATCTCCGAATGCTCCAGCTGCTTGTATGGTATCGCGAAGTCAATATGGCCAACGACTTGGCGCCAGAGCTGAGCAGGAGGAAACGAGCGGCTTGGGGAGCTTTCAAGAGCGTCGAAGAAGTCGCGAAGAAGACGAAGAACGTCCGACTCCGTGCCCACCTATTCGACTCCACTGTTCTTCCTGCCCTAACATACGCCTCAGAGACCTGGGCTATACGAAAGCAGGATGAAAACGCGATCAGCGTCGCGCAGCGTGGAATCGAGAGGACGATGCTCGGAGTGACACGACTCACGCAAGTGAGAGAAGGCCTCCGGAGTTTCGAGCCTCGCCGACGTTCAAAGATCAGAGACGTTGTTGCATGGGCCAATCGTCGAAAATTAGGTGGGCCGGCCACGTAATACGCTTTGCAGACACCCGCTGGACGAGAGCCGTTACCGACTGGATTCCGCGAGATGTCAAGAGAACACCAAGACGCCCACAAACGCGTTGGTCGGACTTCTTCGTGAAAGCCCTGAACGACCGATAAGGCGCTCTTCGTGTCTCTCGAGCAAGGAGGATCCATTGGAGCACTCTGGCACGCGACAGGGACGAATGGAGACGCTACTAGCGCCCGCTCGAGCAATTCGACGATCAACGGGAGGACAGGTAATACAGGTGAAAAAGAGTCGCCACAATAAATCAAAGCACACTACGTAAAATCGCCGCAAAAAGGCAGTCAGAAAGGAAGGCTGATTCATAGGTACTATTGTACTTTCATGACTCCAAGGTTTTCCGTGTTCCCTACTCGCGAAGTTTTCCGGGTTTCCATACTCGCGCCCTTTCCGTTGCAATGCTACACAAAGTTAATCGCAAATGAACCGGAATACGTCCGCGATACGTGAATTACTGTGGGATTCTAGGGGATAAAGGTCTGGGTCTTGATTTCACGGCTTCTTTCCCACCGTAGGGCTCCACTTTCAGCCTGGAGAAGTTCTGTCCGGAAAGGATAAAACTCATCTGAGAACAACGATGCCTTTACTTGACTGAACACTACAAGTGCAGACCAAAAACTATGCAACCCAACCCCGAATAATAAGTGGTATGTGTGATGCTTCCCAAGCAAGGAGGCTCCAGGACGTAACTCCAACGCGACGTCGCGCGCTAACCGCGTGCGACGTCTCGGCGCTGAAACGCGGACGTGCGCTCGGTGAAGGCCTGTTCATAGTTCGACCGACAAGACCGACAAGAGCAACAAAAGCGACTACAGCGACGGAGGTAGTATGGTGTACTTAAATAATTACGTATTCCACACTACATTCTTCGCGGATGGAGTGTGGAGTACGTAATTACTTACGTACACCACACTATGTCAGTCGCTCTTGTCGCTCTTGTCGCTCGAAGTATGAACAGGTTCTGACGCGTGGTTATCCGCGGAGCACGAAATCTTACCAGTGACCACCTCATCAAACACTTTAGTTACAGTGGCATGTTCAAACTCTCCTGTTTGGAATTTTCCTCACCAGGTCCTTGGTCGTTACGCGTCTCTCATCTGAAATAGACTGAGTCTCATTCTCCGCATTTTGTTAGCAAACGCACCCACTTCGAGAAGGAATCTTCGAGAAGGTCTTTTACTCGTAAGTTCACGTGCAATAGACATATCCTACTATATATAATCGGCTAATGTCACATGTCCGTCACGGGGAGGGGAGACTGGGGCCAAAAGATGCCTACTTCAGTGCGGCGTATGCCAGCCGGGCTTTCTTTGAGCTTAACCATGGACGATTGCTGGCGAACTATATCCTTGGCGGCTGATCGTCCAAGTTTACGAGAGATTCAAAGGGCAACGCGTCAGGGTGTGAATGGGGATCGAGTGCAGAGCGTAGGGGTTCAGGAGGCGTGCCCTAGACGTCGCTCAGGTGCGTCTGGATTCAGAACACGTGCCGAAGACGTCGTCTAACGTGCGTAGGGATTCAGAAGACCTGCGCTAGACGTCATGAGTCAAGATTCAGAAGACCTGCGCTAGACGGCGTCCAACGTGCGTAGGTATTCAGAAGACGTGCTGAAGACATCGTTCAACGTACGCAGGGATTCAGAAGACGCGCTGAAGACGTCGATGAACTTGCGTAGAGATTCCGAGTAAGGGCGACCAATAGGAGAGGACCAACAAAGGGGAACCATTAGAGGGGGAGCGTGAGCAAGGGGGGGACCAGCATTTTCCCTCAACATCGTTCAGTGTGTCGGGTTTGGAAGACGGTTTACAGAAGTCGTGGCACGTGTGTCAGAGTGCAGAAGGAGTGTCATAGACGTCGTGGCAACGTAGTGACACGTGAATCGGTACTCAGTGTCACATGTGCGTGCTTGACTCTCACTCCGTTTCTTTGCCAGCACATAGGAATATAAATATTTCGGGATGGGGGAGGGGGAGGGGTAAAGAGAGTGACCACGGGATTCGGAGGAGTATTATTGCCGTCGGGCAGTAAGCGGTGTCGACCAATACCGATTAGTTTTAACTACGATTTTGCTGATTAAGCACCGGATTGGGACTCTCATTACCTGTTTCTCGACACGTACAGAACGAGCGCTTCGGAGAATAAATCGCGTGCATGTGATGGAGGGTGGATGGGCTTCAAATGCACAGTGAAAATTCTGCCCTACCATATCCCACTGCACTAATCTATATAGTAAAACCAGTTTTGTTTTACAGTAAGAAGGCGTAAAAAAGAAAGGAGGAAGATTGGAGTTGTTCTATTCCCGGGGTTTGGCGGCGAAGCCCACAACCAGATGGGATGGGGTTGTTCTATTCTCGGGGTTTGGGGGCGAAGCCCCCAACCAGACGTTTGGCGGCCACGAGGCCGCTGAACGTCTTGTTATAATATTTAATATTCTATGCACTCTAATTTGTTACCGGTTAACAATGCACTAGTACGAGCGAGGTACGCATAGAATTGGGTATAGAATGCCCTACAAGGGACATCAGACGTGTCTTACTCAACTACTTTCCTTCTTCTACCCGAAAAACGTGGTCGACAGTCGCCGGCACACACTTTTGCACTCTAACGCGAGTCACTAGCAGTACCTGTCGGAAGCGCAACTTAACTTAACAAATTTCGTCGCACCGTGTGCGACGAAATTTGTTAAGTTGACGCGGTCCGAATGCTTCCGACAGGTACGGCTAGTGACGTCATACGCGCGCGGTAGCCGAGTCTTGCTACCGGGCGCGCTAGAGCTCGAAAGTGTGTGCTGGCGATATCGTCCACGCAGAAGAAGGAAAGAGACATGAGATGAGGATGAGACAGACATGAGATGAGGATGAGACAAGTCTGAAATCTCCTGGTAGGGAAGTGAGTGCGGTTGTTGACAAAATTCGGAGGGAATGAGACTCAATCTATTCCAAATGAGTGAAGGGAAACGGTCAAGGGTCTGATGAGGAAAATTCGAAATAAGAATTGGAACGGGATTACTAAGTAGAAGTTTCGGAAGTAAGTGTTTGTAAGTTTCTATTGAGGGGGGTGGGATGTGCAAAAGCTTGGGTACTCCACTCACATTCTCTGAAGTGATAATTGATTATCTCTACAAGAAAAAACTAGGGGATATTTTGAAGGTAGGTTTAGAAATTGTATAAAACTCGAACTACAATACCGCTCAAATTCTTTGCAAAAAAGACGCTTTGCGACGGATTAATCCGTCACAAAGCGTCGCATTGTCATAACTCTTTTCAAAGTTACTTGTTTAAAATCTAATTAACACCTTTAGAAGCCCCGTCTTATTTTTTATCCAGCGATCTAAACAACATCTAAAACGTTTGCACAGTGACCTAGTTATGAAGCTTTTGCTTCCTCGGCTCCGTTAATTGATTTACGACCCCTCCGAGATCCCCAGTGGCATGTCCTTAAGGCTTATCGTTGGCGAGATTCATCGAAACTCAGAAATCCTCCATGGTTTTAGCAGATCTGTATTTGTCACGCATCAAGTGTCATTGTGGTACTAAATAGTGCCAAGTTTGAATAAACATAGGTCCGATTTCAGATAAGCGCAAACGCGCGGAAACCTAAGATTCAGTTAAGAATTACCCAAATAGTAGCCTGTTACAGAAGACAGTATTCTGCCACTTTATTGTGTGAACGATGATCTTTATAAAACGTGTAAAATGGCTTTGAAAAATGGGCAGAAATGACTAGATTTTCTTTTTTCCAACAAGGGATTGGTCCAATCTCAATATGCGGCGCAGGATTTCTCCTATCTTTGAACTTCGGTTGCTCCTGTACGGAATAAGTACGAAAGCCGTGTTTTTTGCGGTCTACAGTAGACCACAATCACATTCGAATCTGAGAAGAACGAAAAAATTTTGGTCGTTCAAAGTAGATTTCTATGCGGCCAAACTTTGCCGAAAACAACAGAAAAGCTTGTTTCAGTCGCCTACCTCTTTATGGATGAGTTTATTCAAAAAATGAACTGGACAGCATTTCTCAGCTCGTTGCGAGCTTTTTCACAGATGTAATATTGTCCATATTCAAAATGAAAACCATTTTCACCTCTTCGGCCGCCGAAACAAGTTTGGGGCTGCGCTTCGGCCCGAGTGCGGACACGGCGCCAGGTCTCTCGCTGCCCTTGCGACCTCCCGCGGCACTCCACATGTCGTATATCGCCTATGTACAGTATTCACACTTCTTGTGGAGTGCCGCGGGAGGTCGCAAGGGCAGCGAGCGGCCCGCCGCCGTCTCCGCACTCGGGCCGAAGCGCAGCCCCAAACTTGTTTCGGCGGCCGAAGAGGTGAAAATGGTTTTCATTTTGAATATGGACAATATTACAGGGTGCGTAAAAAGTATTGACGCACCTACTTTTTGTTTCAGCTCCAGTTTTCTGTTTCTACCCCTCTAGGTTTTTATGTGTTATTTTTGTTGTCTGTATTGTGCTCAAAAAAACACTCACGAAAAAACTGAAGAAACATGATCGTCACCGTTACGGTGGCCCTTTTTTTGTCTGTTAGCCAGACAGCTGAATACTTCCTTAACAAGAGAATTTGGCGCTGTTCGAAACGGTTGATGAGGAAAGAGGTCAGCAACCCAAACGTCAGCCACGGCTGTGTCATAACAGATGATGATTACAAGATGTTCAAGCACGATAACGTTCAAATCAAAAATTGTCAACCTCTGTCCCATAACGGCAAACAGATAACGCGCGCAGGTGTGAACAGCTTCTCAGGCGAGCACAGCTTAAACGTGAATCCGCTGGATTACTCTTTCTAGGTGATTTTGAAGAATGAGGTCTGTGCTACTTTCAACAGAAGTGACCAGTCGCAGAAGGCTACCCTGTTCGAAGCACGGAACAAAATGCAAGCGAATACTTGCGGCGCGTGCTCATGAATTTTTCCGCCGTTTTCGCTCCTGTATTCACAGTAAAGGAGCCGGTGTCAATTACGACTTATTCTGTCGTGTTTGCAAGATCATTTTCCATATTTCTGAAATGAATATTTTAAAACTTACTGCGCAATACTATTTCCACAGCCGTCATTTACTG
>OX375867.1:105195490-105286946 GCA_947359475.1 Heligmosomoides polygyrus bakeri | reverse complement strand
CGATTTTGGAGACATCGATTTTTCGGCAATCCCATCGAGGACGTGGCGCCCTAGGCCGAGCTGCGCGGATGATGACGTCATCGAAAATATTTTCGAAATTGGCCAAATCTCCTCACTCCCAATAACATCGTTCTGTTCTGCTTGAAGAGCGCTATCGAATTGTATCAATTTCGACCGATTTTGGAGACATCGATTTTTCGGCAATCCCATCGAGGACGTGGCGCCCCTAGGCCGAGCTGCGCGGATGATGACGTCATCGAAAATATCGGTTTTTCGATGACGTCATCATCCGCGCAGCTCGGCCTAGGGCGCCACGTCCTCGATGGATTGCCGAAAAATCGATGTCTCCAAAATCGGCCGAAATTGATACAATTCGATAGCGCTCTTCAAGCAGAACAGAACGATGTTATTGGGAGTGTCGAAAACCCAAATATGGACAAGTAAGAGTGCAGGAAACTTCAACCGCTAAGTCCGCCGCCCTAAAACGGCAGATGGGGCTTAGGCAGTTTAGGCAGCTGGGAAGTTCTGATCACGTCATCGTAAAGTACCGTACCTTAAGCGCTCTGTTTGCGTACGCATTTTGAGGCTTTAGCTCGCCGCGTCTTCTCGCAGTGGTTCACCGAATTCGGAAAATAATGCATCACGCAAGCCTCACCTGCATTTTCGCAACGCTGTAACATTGCCCGCTCCTAACCTAAGCCATTCTACTTAGTATACTTATATATCGTTCTACTGCCTACAATATACACAAGTTGCAGCCGAATCGATTCGAACGCGACAGAGTTATTGTGCTCCGAACACGCCCGCGCGTGCAATTTAGCGCAACAACGGCAGACGCTCTCCGCGCTGTTTCTCGCCCCAGATTACAGTGTTTCCCACTATAAATGACACCATTCAATTCAGCATGAAAAGCTCTATCGAATGGTGTCAAGCATGGCCCAACTAGAAGACAGCCTTTTTTCGATGACGTCATCGTTCTTCCGCCGCGGCCTCGTCCTCGATGCTAAACAGTCAAAAAATTGATGTTTCCAAAATCGGTCGAAATTGACACCGTTCGATAGCGCTTTTCAAGGAGAAAAGAACGGTGCCATTGGGAGCGTCGAAGACTCAAATCAGGGCGAGTAGAGGCGCAAGAAACTCTAACCGATAGCTTTTGCCGCTCTAAAACGCCAGCCGAGGCTAAGGCAGTTTAGGCAACTGAGGAGCTATGAGCATATCGTCGTAAAGTACCTTAGGCGCTCTATTCACGTACGTATTTTAAAGCCGTCAGCTCGCCGCATCTTCTCGCTGTGGTCCACGGAAATCGGAAAAAATGTTTCACACAATCCTCACCTGCATTTTCGCACCCCTATAACATTGTCCCCTCCTAAGCTAAACCATTCTACTTTGTCGTACGAAAAGAACGTTCGACTGCCTACAAAACCTACAAGCTGTTGCCTGAAAGGTTACAACTCGACAGAGCTATTGCGCTCCGAACACGCCCATGCGTGCAATTTGCGAGCGGTTGCCCCCCCCCCCCCTGATTGCAAGGTTCGAATCCGTATGCATTGTTCACGGCGCACTTCAAAGGCTTGCTGGACAGCCTTGGAGCAACTCCTGAGTAGGGCGGCAGAAAATTTCTGATAAAACTCCCCAAACGCTCAGTCTACAAGCTGTTCCCCCCCCCTCGATTGAAAGGCTCGATTCTGTATGCATTGTTCACGGCGCACTCCAAAGGCTCGCTGGGACAGAATGGAGCTAATCCTAAGTGGGGTGGCGGAGAATTTCTGATAAAACTCCCCAAACGCTCAGTCTACAAGCTGTCTCCCCCCCCCCCCCTCGATTGAAAGGCTCGATTCTGTATGCATTGTTCACGGCGCACTCCAAAGGCTCGCTGGGACAGAATGGAGCTAATCCTGAGTGGGGTGGCGGAGAATTTCTGATAAAACTCCCCAAACGCTCAGTCTACAAGCTGTTCCCCCCCCTCGATTGAAAGGCTCGATTCTGTATGCATTGTTCACGGCGCACTCCATAGGCTCGCTGGGACAGAATGGAGCTAATCCTAAGTGGGGTGGCGGAGAATTTCTGATAAAACTCCCCAAACGCTCAGTCTACAAGCTGTCTCCCCCCCCCCCCTCGATTGAAAGGCTCGATTCTGTATGCATTGTTCACGGCGCACTCCAAAGGCTCGCTGGGACAGAATGGAGCTAATCCTGAGTGGGGTGGCGGAGAATTTCTGATAAAACTCCCCAAACGCTCAGTCTACAAGCTGTCCCCCCCCCCCTCGATTGAAAGGCTCGATTCTGTATGCATTGTTCACGGCGCACTCCAAAGGCTCGCTGGGACAGAATGGAGCTAATCCTGAGTGGGGTGGCGGAGAATTTCTGATAACATTCTCCAAACGCTCAGTCTACAAGCTGTCTCCCCCCCCCCCCCTCGATTGAAAGGCTCGATTCTGTATGCATTGTTCACGGCGCACTCCAAAGGCTCGCTGGGACAGAATGGAGCTAATCCTGAGTGGGGTGGCGGAGAATTTCTGATAAAACTCCCCAAACGCTCAGTCTACAAGCTGTCCCCCCCCCCCTCGATTGAAAGGCTCGATTCTGTATGCATTGTTCACGGCGCACTCCAAAGGCTCGCTGGGACAGAATGGAGCTAATCCTGAGTGGGGTGGCGGAGAATTTCTGATAACATTCTCCAAACGGCTCGAAATAGTCTTGAAAACGTCGCAGTTCCCAGTGAGAGAAGATAGAAGCGCAGGGGACATGCGCTCGCCCACTCGATTGATAGGTTAGGTTCTGTGTGCATTGTGCACGGCGCACTCTCGGGGCATTCCTGGCATGACAGAGCACTGGCGACGTACGCCATCTTTGAGATACTCCGAAAGCACGCATATCCTGGGAAATAAGCTGCTCTAATCGCCCGTCCAGCCAATTTTGACCACCCACCGCGAAAATACGGGTGTTCCGGTAAAGTTTTACATATGTTTGTGTAGATCTCGAAGAGGCGAATCGAATGATGCCAACCTTTGTTCAAGAAACCTAAAACTGAAGGAGTTATGAGCGTGCGACGCTTTGCGACGCTATGTTGGCGTTTTTTCGCCCACTTTTGACCGTGCGGCGCGAGCGGTATTGTAGAGAGTCCATAAAACGACAATGTTTTATAACGTTTGCGTGCATATCTTCTTAATGGTGAGCTAGCCTGCCAAAGGTGTACAAGACGTAGAACAGCTGTTCTGCGATTTTGAAGCGAATGGATACAAAAAATAACCTAAGAATAACGAACAACGCTTACTCCAATAGAAGGAAGAAAAAAGCTTGGCATGAGGTTGATGGAAAGAACAACCTGCGAGACTTTTCGAGTGCTTTGTTGGCAGAGTGAGTCGAATACCACCATTGGGAAGGTGATGTGCTTCTAAGTGATGGAGTTAGATATATTAGGTTGGCAACTAATTTCGTGGACTCTCAAGCGCCTTCAACAAAAGTGTTCATAAGCAAATAACAAATAACAGTTTTCAACCAAAGTAAGATCTGTTGGGACGCGGGACTGCTTCCCATTTATCAGCTACCTGGCCCATCCCACAGCTGTAGAATTCTTGTGCTTTTGAAGCCAAGAATCCTTGGAGGTGCATTTTGACATGGTCCACATTAATAAATCGTCCTCCAACCAAGAAGTGCTGCAGCGAGCTATAGAGGTGCTATTCATTTGGCTCATAGCCTGTGCTGTAAGGTGGGTGAGTTAGACGCTCCCAGCTAAGGTCTTCGATTTTTTGAAGCTTCCGATTCGTGACGTGTGATCTGGCGTTATTTTGCTGATAGATAATTCCGCTCCTGAAAATCTGTCTGAACCGATTCCAGCGGAGATCAGCCTGCGCACGGCCAGGTTAAGAAGAGTAGATTTCAGCATTAATGCTGGAACCGTTCTTAACGAGCTCCCAGAAGTTAATACCTTCTTGACACCACCAAACGGAGGGAACGTAGCGAACCGGACGCCTCAAAAAATAGAAGACTGTGAATGGGAGCGTCAAACTCATCCACCTTACAGCACAGACCTTGTGCCGAGTGACTACCACATTTCTAGTTCGGTGCAGTACTTCTTGGTTGGAAGACGATTTAATAATATGGACCGGGTCAAAATGCACCTCCCAAAGATTCTTGGCCTTAAAAGCACAATAATTCTATAGCCGTGGGATAGAACAGCTACCTGATATATGGGAAGCACTTCTACGTTCTGAGGGATCTTATTTTAATTAAAGATTGTCATTAGTTCTTTGTTAATAAAGACTTTTGCTCAAGATTCTTGAGAGTCCACGAAATTAGTTGCCAACCTAATAATAACGGCAACGCTGAATGAACGATAGCGTCATTGCCCCTTCTGGATATCGAAGAAGTCTCTTACAGGTACTGGCAGTCCGACTTTTTCAACAGAAAAACAGCGAACACACATCGGTAAAGGTCTGGTACAAGCTTGCGCTGACCGTTCTGTGGGCTCGACATTTGCACACCTTTCGCTTCGATTTGCGGAGCAAACAGAAGCACAAAACGTGTGTTCTGAATGGGAGAAATGTAGAAGAGCGGACCAGCAATTACGTTAGCAAGGGATCCGATTACACCGTCTACTCGAACGCGTAACGAAAAACAGACGAAAAGGCTCGAAGAGCCGGAACGGAGGAAGAGGTTCTATCCTTTGCCAAAGTAAAGCTATCGGGTCCGATCTGGGGCCGGATTCATCAACGACTAACCCGTGGGTATAAGGGGTAGAAATACCCACAATGAAGCCTGCGTCTCTGACTCTTGCGTTATCTCTGCCTGACACTAATCTTATCTCTACCCCTTATCACCCGCATACCCACGGGTTAATTGTTGATGAATCCGGCCTCTGATGAACACAGCGCTTTCTTAAGATAGGATAGGGCATTAGCTTGTCCACTAGCACACGCAATGTGGCAAGCTGGGTGTAACTGTTTGAGTGATTTAATGGGATTCTTTCGACTTAGATGGTGCAAACTCTACAGCTTATTTCAGAGAACAGGAAGGCTAAAACTCTATGCTGTTATAATGATGTTTTGTTGCGATCAAAATGCCTCCTGCTCAACTCGAACCCGAACCCCTGCGTGCCTGTGAGGATGCTACTCCATTATTACACCACCGGCAGTGTTTGATCGAAGGCAACATTCACACACCGCGGAAGTTGTGTTCGATCAAATATATCATTGGACACTTTTCAAATCAAATTGGACACTTTTCACGTCAAATTAGACACAAGTTATCCTTAAGATTTTGAAATCAAAGCGAACTCTTCCAAATTGAGCCCACAACTGACTACTAAACTTGTTAGCTTACAACCGACTTCTGAACTTGTTAGCTTCTTCTACATTAAACTAGAGGCTCTCCAAAAATATTACAATAATTTGTTGTTCAAGGAAAATTTTAGTATAACTTTCTTCGAAGTCTTAGTTTGCTTCCCACTAAAAGAACACGTGGTTTAAGATTTTATAAAAATTTTATTTTTCGAGAAAAACGACGATTTAGATCTTGTTTTGAAGAGCAGGAATGTGGCCATTTTATACTGCCAAAACAGAGATTGTGCCATGTCGCCGAAGTGGCCAAATTTCTGAAGTTTCATTCACGAACACTCCGCGTAATTTCACTCCAACGGATAAACATCTACTTGTTGCAGATGCTCTGCAGTTCAACAACGCTACCAGTTTATTTTGCAGAGCAGCAACGGCATAGAAAAATTCATTATTCTGCTGTTAGCCTAACGAACCGCTTCTGCCACTACTGTAGTTTCTTTGAAAGATATGGGGTATGCTCTACAACACTATGGATGAAGCGAGGACTCAATTATGAGCAGAAGATATTAGGAAGGAAAAATTTACTAAAGCACGGTAACTAGTGCGCATCGAACAAGCTGCGTATCCAACCACTGCTTTCTGTGATTCCTGGGCGTTTTGTCAAGGTGTACAGCAGCGTACTGAGGAGTGAATCCTTTGACACCACTCCGGATCGCGGTGCCTTTCTTGCGCGACTGAGGTGAGTGCGAGGATCTCCGTTAATTGCTCAGCTAATGGCTTTGGAGAGCTGTAAAACCATTTACAGCACCGGAAGCGTAAAGCGGTAGACCTATAGCAGACCGACAGAGCGAGCGAGTGGAGCCATGCGAGATTCCTAGTACCTCTATAGAATTTCAAGCTAATTGCATGTATATAAGTGTTTTGAACATCAGCTTTGGTTGGCTTCAGAACACTTCCAAAGTTTTCTTCTATTAGGTTGTAGCGAATTAAATGGCACTGGCTCGCGCCATTTTTTGGCGCTTCTTTACGCGTTTGATCAAGAACAAACCGTAACATGTGGCATACCATTTAGAAGCGCAAACTTTGCTCTACCGGTGAATACCAAATTTTCTATGTAAAAGTGGGAAAACTTTGGAGTTTTATTGACTTTTTTGCAGATGGACAAAAGGGTAATCCGAGGCATTTACTTGTATGAATTCAAGCTGGGCACTACAGAGAAGACCAACGCCGCATTCGGTCAAGGATGTTCCACAATTCGGACGGCGTATCGTTGGTATCAGAAGTTCCGGAATGGAGATGAGAGCTTGGAAGAACATGAAGGTCGTGGGAGGCATAGTGATGTTGATGAGGACAAGCTGAGAGATGTGGTAGAGGAGGATCCACACAAAGGTACCAGAGAGATAGCGAAGGTTCTTGGCGTCAGTCACAACACGGCTGCCCGGCATCTGAAGGAAATTGGAAAGACCAAAAAGCTGGAAAGATGGGTGCCTCACGAGCTGTCTGAGGAGCAAAGAAACCGACGATATGAGATCTCGTCCGCACTGCTTCTACGGAACGAAACGGACCCATTCCTTGATCGCATCGTAACCTGTGACGAGAAATGGATAATGTACGACAACAGGCGACGATCGGCACAGTGGGTGGACAGCGATGAGAGCCCCAAGGTTTTTGCGAAGCCGGAATTGCACCAAAAGAAAGTAATGGTGACAGTATTGTGGTGTTCGCTGGGAATTATTCACCACAGCTTCCTCCCTCCCGGTGAATCCATCACGGCAGAGAAGTACTGCATTGAAATTGAAGAAATGATGAAAAAGTTGAAGGATATCCGGCCGGCCTTGGTAAACCGAAGGCGAGTTCTCCTTCTGCACGACAATGCTCGCCCCCATGTAGCACGAATGACGTTGCAGAAATTGAATGAGCTGAGCATTGAAACTCTACCACATCCTCCGTTTTCTCCCGACCTCTCCCCAACAGACTACCATTTCTTCAAGCATCTTGGCGACTTCTTGGTAGGGAAAATATTCAAATACCAACAGGATGCCGAAAGTGCCTTCGAAGATTTCGTCAATTCCAGAACTTCTGATTTTTATGCTACTGGGATAAAAAAGCTTCTGTCACGTTGGCAAGATGTGTAGAATCAGAAGGTTTTTATTTCGATTAATAAACTTGTCTACAAGCCGAGATATTAACTGTTTAAATTTACAGTGGTTCAGTGCCATTTACTTCGTTACAACCTAATAATACAGTCGTAGAACGAAAATAAAGAACGAAAATGAGAAATGGAAGTGTTTAAACGAGCCTGACAGGTGTCACCTTCAAAATCGAAGGCAGGCAGGAGTGATACAGACCACTTAAGAAGAACATCATGGTATCTGATTTTGAAACAAAGGCTGATAGCAGCTCAACGAAAAGTATTGCAAGAATGAGCTCATCATTTCGCTCAAAAAACGTCATTTCTTTCTTAAGATATCCGTAGGTTCCGTCAAATTTGACGGGGGGGGGGGTAACAAATTAGTGGAATGGCAAACGACGAATGACCAAGCACAGCACTGAACAATACCTGTTTGCTCTCATAACGATGCATTTTTTTGCGATCGAAACTCTAACATCTAGTGGGATTCGAAGGGTGTTGCGTTTGATCAAACAACGCCGGTGGCATAGTGGCGTAGTACATTCCCGTACGGTTAGCAGAAGGTGAAGGTTCGGGTCCCGCATGGGGCTAGAGTTTTGATCGAAACGAAACTTCGTTATGAGATCTCCCAACCACATTACCAGGCAGCCGAGGCTTCAAGAAAATGAATTGAATCCCTGCTTGGGATGCGCTACGATTCTAGAAAGTGGCCGATAAGTATTGTCGTCGCGAGAGACGTCATAGTTTCAACAACGCGCGAGATTTTTTTTAAAATTTATTGTTCTTTAATATAACCAACAACGTGTAGATTGAATTTCACAAGAATGCTTCGAAGTAATCTCCCTTGGTTTTTACGCAGGTTTCAAGTCTTGGGGCCGGTTTCATCAACAATTAAACCCGTAGGTATGCGTGCGGGGTACAAGAGATAGAGGTAAGGCAAGAGTCAGAGACGCAGGCTTCATCGTGGGTTTCTCTACCCCCCGCCATACCGTGGGTTAGTCATTGATGAATATGGCCCTTGGTTTCACTCGTTCCATGATGCGCCGCAGCTGACGTCGATTTCTGCCTAAGCATGATTAAGTTCGCAAATTGGTGTAGCTATTTCGTGGAGCCAATTTGAAGGCTTATTTTGAGGAGGAGGCACGTGATAGCACAACCGTTAGAGACGCCGGCTGTCGCGTGCACCCGATGCCATGTTTAAGGTTCGGATTTTCCTCGAGGTAAACCCCAATAGGCAAGTTAGTGTTTATACTTTCTAAAAGAGCCGGAACCAATTCTCCGACACGGGAGGATTGCTTTACAGTACTAATTCTGGAAAACCGCTGAGAGGAAGGCGCATGCGGCCAGTATCATGGTATTCGCAAGCGACGACGAATCACCTCTCATTTTGGGATACAGGAGTGAAGTTAACCCATTAGAATTACCTAGATTGACGTTTTAAAGAAGCATCTGGTTCGTGTTTCACTTCTCACTTTGAGCGTAAGCCGTATGTCTTTAAGCAGGATTAAACTCCTGGGCTGAAGTCGAAGATTGTTCAAGACAGGTGCCGAGCCAACTTGAAGGATTTCATTTCGGCAGAGGAATAATCTGTATGGGACGTTTTGTAGTGCGCTACTTGCCACAAAAGTATCAAGTCACTGAAGAATGCCCTGGCCAAAACATGGAACGAAACCGACGTATACTACTCGCGGCGCATCGTCGATGCCTTTCCTCTTGGTCTTGGCCCATGCACTCGTAGCAAAGAAGCCCACAGGAAATACAGATGATGCTATTCTGTTCGCTAGATCATTGTCGACACTTTGGATATAAACTTGCCAAATCTTACGGTGTGTTCCTATTTCCACAGTCTACTTTTAGTGCGTCAATACTTTTTACGCACCCTGTAATGCCGTCCTTTAGCCTTCATCTTTGATTTGGGAACGGGGAGGCACTTTCAATACGTATTTGTCTTTTACTTCACTTGCGCAGGCCCATGGCTAGAGCCTTATCCTAAATATTCATGTTTGATAAATAATAAAAAATATTCAAATAAAAAGCATGTATTAGAAATACAGATAGTATTACGCTAAGTCGACAGGTACCGCAACCGGGAAGCAAAGGCGAACCTAATTCGGGGTGCTCATGAGAAGGAGTCCTGCCGATGCTGCACACATGGATGATGGAGATGCAGCAGCAGAAGAAATAGGAAGGTCAGAATGAATCAGGACGAAGCACACTGGCAGTGCTTTTTCAGCTCCTCTCCATATTGCATATTTATTGCTCAAGGACACTGGCGGTATTCCTTTAACTGCGCCCGCAATAGACCATTCAGCGACGGCAAAATGGAGTGGAAAGCACTAGAGTGGTCACGAGAAGGCATATTCCTCTAGCAGGCTCGCCTTCTAGGGGGAAGTCGAGACGACTGGGGGAAGTAACTGATTCCAAGGGAGCTCCGAGGACACCTCACGAGAGCGACGAGAATTTAGAAACAGCGGGAACAGCCAAGCACCGCGGCTCGTGGCCATCCATCAACGCTCGCTCGAACAGCTGATCTGCTCGGCAAATATGTGAGATATGTGGAGCGCAAGTGCGAACGGTTGTCTGGCGACACTTTACTCTCCCCATTACTCCACATGATGTACAGCTGCAGTTATAATGACAGCGGAAACTACAAAGAGGTCATCAAACATCGCCAAAGGCTTTAGCTCAGACGGAAAGATCTGGCAGTGATAATGGAGATCGTTTAGTTCTCGTCTTCCAGATAAAACTGAACCCGATCACTGAGCACTGAGCAGTTGACTACACGACCTCAAAATTAACGGGATCACTAGATCGACAAAACACTCTAATCTAAAGCTGCATTTATTTGTTTATTAGGTTGTTGCGAAAGTTGGGCGCGTGGAGCGCAGTCGGAGGAGGCGCCGCCTGTCGCTTGCACCCGATACCAGGTTCCTGGTTCGGATTTTCCGCCCAGGCCAATCAAGCCTCCATCCATCCATCCCTCCGGATCGGTGAATTGGTACCAGCCTTATCTGGGAAGGATAAAGCGCTGACTTGTTCATCGGCTGGCCACCACAAGTCATTGTATGGCCAAATACGCATTCAACTCGCCTCCACGACATCCCGTAGAAGTAGAAGGCGTGGCGCGTCCCAAAAAGGGGTTGATTAACGCCGTCCTTTGTCCTTTTGTTTGTTCCAGTGTCCGATCGCACTGCATGAGAATAGTTCGCACGCTTTCGCAACAGTGAGTTTAACTTTCAAGAGTCGGTCTGGTCAGGACGTGAATCCGATGTCGACAACGACCGATTTCGACAGTTGTTGGGATCGGACCCACGGCCGACTACTCGTGAGCTTGCGCAGGACTTGGGTGTGCACCATGCCACCATCGCCAGGCACCTACATCAATTGGGTAAGGTGCCAAGTTGGCACAGTGGGTGTTCCCCACGACCTCACCGAACGCGACCGCCAGCGACGTGCTAAGGTGGCTACTCAATTGCTTTCGTCCAAGCGCACAGATAGTTGGCTGAAGTCCATCATCGCAGGAGATGAGAAGTGGTGCATCTACGCCAACATCAAGAGGAGCAGACACTGGGTTGACGAGGTGAGCAGCCTGAGCAACAGCCAAAGGAGGGTCATCACCCGCCGAAGATTTTCCTTCTGCTTGGTGGGACTGCAAAGGTGTCATCAACTACGAGCTGTTGGCCCGTAACAAACTCCAGCAGCGGACCTGTACTGTCAGCAACTGAGTGGATTGGCCGCCAAGATTGCAGAAAAGCGTCCGAATCATGGCACAATCCGATTCTTGCACGACAATGTTCGACCACACACTGCAAGAATGACTCGCCAAAGCTTCTCGACCTTGGATGGGAAGTGCTGCCTCACCCACCGTAGAGCCCAGATATTGCACCAGCAGAATACCACCTTTTCCTGTCTCTTGCCAATGCCATGCAAGAAAGAACGTTCGATGACGAGGACGACATGGGACGCTGGCTGGCTGGCTTCTTTGAATCAAATCCAGAAAAGTTCTAGGCTAACGGGATCGGGAGTCGCCTGAAAGGTGGGGAAGAGGGGTAGAACATGACGGCGGTTACCTCGTTTCTTGACGTGTTCCGCTTTTTTTGTGAAACTAAAAAAATATGGTGTCTTGAAAATGGCGAGAACTTCTGCAACAACTTAATGCTATTAAAATTATCGGCGGTGTCGCATTTTTCAGTGCCTTACAGCACGCCAGACGGACCAGTTGGTTGGCAGCGTAACCGTAATTGATTAAGATTTAGATTTTATGCTTTATGGTGATTTTTGGGAATTTTTCACCACTTACGATTTACAATATTTTGGGTAGTAAGAAATTTCACAAAAAAATCACAAAAGGAAAAGAAACTAAAAGAATGAGAAAGGCTACTGTGGATGCATTAGACATCTGCAGCGAGAAATCCTTAGGCGGAGAAAATCGATGCGATTTTTCTGCTAATGAAATGCCCTGCATAGGCAACGGTCCTCAAATAGTCTGACGTGTAATTTGGTTGAGGCCCGCACCAGCCGAAAAACTGCTGCCCGGCTTAAGTGGCCTTCATCAGAGTGGAATAGAAGCAGTTTCACCGCTCGCTGCAGTCACCCGCAGAGTCGGGAGAGGCAGCAGGGCTTGGAGCATAACGTTTCAGTCACGCATTGTTTTCAAGAGTGGTAAAAGGATAAAGGACAAAGGACGGCGTTAATCAATCCCTTTTTGGGATACGCCACGCATTCTACTTCTACGGGATGTCGTGGAGGCGATTTGAATGCGTATTTGGCCATAGAATGACTTGCGGTGGCCAGCCGATGAACAAGTCAGCGCTCTATCCTTCCCAAACAAGTCTGGTACCAATTCACCGACCCCGGAGGGATGGATGGCTTGGTTGGCTTGGGCGGGAAATCCGAGCCAGAAACCTGGTATCGGGTGCACGCGACAGCCGGCGCCTCCTCCGACTGCGCTACACGCGCCCATATACCATGTAAACATAAATATTAGGTTGTCCGGAAAGTACTCAGCAATTCGATTGCTTCACTTCGACCTATCATAGCTTTCTTAATTGTTATCGGATTTAGTCGAAATAAATACCGTTCGAATCAGCACACTTTTGCCAACGGGCCACCGCTCGACTTATTCCATCAGCGAAAAAATTGGGTGGCGGAGATTCGACAAAATCCACGAAAGCTGTTTTGGCTTGGTCTTGATTGGTGAAGGTTTTAACTGCGAGAAAGTTCTGAGTTTGAAAAGGAAGTAGTCGGTTGGTGGGAGGTCTGGAGAATACGGCGTGTGAGGCTGAACTTCAACCCTTAATTCGTTCAATTTGGCACAAGGGACTACAGCAAAAGTTGGTTTATTTAAGATGAGCAAAAGCAGTTTAGCACAAAAGGTTACAAAAAAGGCTAGCTTTTCAAAGATTAGCATAAGCGCGATTGCTTTCATGGTTTGCATAAAGTGGAAAGTGCTTCTTTTTTTCTAAAAAGCGACTCCGTAGTTCACAAAAAGTTGTTGAAACAAGATATCGTTTATTCTACTTAAAAACTAATTTGTAATTGACATCACAAATGTCTTCTCTGTTTAAGAAAGCTCTCTAAATTGTAGTTAAATGTCCACGGTGAAGAATTGGGAATTAATTCTAGAAGTTCATTCCAAGTTTGAATAAAACGAACCAAAAAAAAAAGATTCTCGAAACATTTTTGAATGCGGCTTTTGGGGTTGAATTCTAAGATTGTGCACTTTGGTAATACAATTGAATGAGGAAAAGGTGAAGAGTTTGTTTTTATAAATATCCAAATGACCATTAGCAAGTCTAAAAGATGAAAATGAAGTCTAGACACAAAGTCTTTATGGTTAGGCTTTAGAGGTTTTTAGCTAAAAATTTATGTACATATACCATTTTCAGGTCGAATTGGACACTTTTCCAATCTAATTGGACACTTCTAAAACCAAATTGGATACTTTTCAAACCAAATCGGACAGTTTCAAACCAAATTGGAAACTTTTCACGTTCAAGTTATCTTATGATTAATCAAAGAAAACTGCTCTAAATTAAAACAAACTTCTTCTACAGCAATTCAGGGGCTTTCCAAAAAAATTAAAATAATTTTTTTGGAAAGCTTCTCTAGGCCTCAAGTAGCTAGTATTCAGATTGTAAGCTGTCACAAAGCTAACCTGAGACTTTTCATGTCAAAGCGAACACTTCCAAATCAAAACGAGCTTTTTTTTACATTAAAGTAAGGGCTCTCCAAAAATGTTCGAATAATTTTTGTTCAAGGAAAATTTTAAAAAATTTTAACTTTCTTTGAAGTTTTAATTTACTTCCCATTAAGAGAACACATAGTTTGAAATTTTATAAAAATTTTACTTTTCGGTAAAAAACAATAAATTAGAGCTTGTTTTAAAGAGCAGGAAAGCAGTCATTTTATATTGCCAAAACAAGGACTTCGACATGCCCCGTCCGGAACTTCGCGAGTTTTATTAGATTGCCAGCAAAATTTCTGTTTGCATGGAGTTTCACACTTGCAGACGGTGAAACATAAACTATTGTAAAAAAACACACATATCCTAACATTCTTGTGTGGAAGCAGTATTTACACCATCAATCAAATAAACATTGAGACTTACCTTCCAAGTGCCTGGCGCGATCCAGTCTTTTAATGCACTACATGATTGCTGCTGCTTTGCTGCGCTTTAAAGCAAACTTTAATTCATTATTTTTCTCAAAACATAAAATTCATATAAAATATTACACTCATCTCGGGCAGGTCAAGTAAAAAAAATTATAACGTTAATATAATAACGTTCTTAGTTTTCTTTAAAAAATTAATCTAACCACCTCGGAGAGTCCGAAGTTTAACCTGTAAGAAGCTCGTTTCGATTTGGAAGACGTTCAGTTTGACTTCAGTGTTCATAGGCCAGTTTGGAAGAGCGTCCAATTTGACGTGAAAAGTGTTTTGATTTGAGAATTGTCCAATTTGGTTAGAAAAGTGTCCAATTTGGTTTGGAAAGTGTCCAATTTGGTTAGAAAAGTGTCCAATTTGGTTTGGAAAGTGTCCAATTTGATTAGAAAAGTGTCCAATTTGGTTAGAAAAGTGTCCAATTTGGTTTGGAAAGTGTCCAATTTGGTTTGGAAAGTGTCCAATTTGGTTAGAAAAGTGTCCAATTTGGTTTGGAAAGTGTCCAATTTTGTTTGGAAAGTGTCTAATTTGGTTTGGAAAGTGTCCAATTTGGTTAGAAAAGTGTCCAATTTGGTTTGGAAAGTGTCCAATTTGATTAGAAAAGTGTCCAATTTGGTTTGGAAAGTGTCCAATTTGGTTAGAAAAGTGTCCAATTTGGTTTGGAAAGTGTCCAATTTGGTTTGGAAAGTGTCCAATTTGATTAGAAAAGTGTCCAATTTGGTTTGGAAAGTGTCCAATTTGATTAGAAAAGTGTCCAATTTGGTTTGGAAAGTGTCCAATTTGGTTAGAAAAGTGTCCAATTTGGTTTGGAAAGTGTCCAATTTGGTTTGGAAAGTGTCCAATTCGACGTGAAAATGGTGTATATGAAAGAATAGCAACTTGTTGGATTCGGGCACTCTGTTCTCCCTGCTACTACCATGTTGAGCACAGCTACTGCAATAGGATAAACACAACAGCCGGCTTCAAAAAAGCACAATAACCCTGGGTGGTGGATAAAGAAAAGACCAGACACGCCACTTGTAAAAGGGTGAAGTGGTGAGGAGAAGACGTTGGATAGCTAGCACACGCGAAGACGAGTTATGAAGGATTCCGATGGCAGAATATCGATTTCGATTTCGCTTCGAAGCAAAGTTCAAGCATATTGGGTAAGTATGCGGCTTATCAGTGACGAGTATGATAGCGTTGTGACTAGCCGGCCGGCCAGCCGATCGCGGTTGCGAGTGGCGAACAGTTGTTTGCCGAAGTGACGAGGGCCGTCACTTCGAACGCCATGACATGTGGTTCTCCCTCCCATGAACGACTCTCGCCGCGGCCGAAACTCGAGCTAGCAGACTGAATAAGCCTCATAATCTAGCATTTGATACATCGTACGTGACTAATTTCGCTATAAAACCTATTTTCGAGCTGATTCCTACGCTTACGTTTTATTACAATGACCATTTTGAACTTAACAGCTTTAATTTACGTCAAAAATGATCTTACAAGGAAAGGTTCCCAACTCAAGGTGAGCTCTTGCGATGCTATTTTTTTTGGTAGGATGTAGGGCTCTTGAGCAGAATCCCAACCACACTTAGTTTCTGCTAAACGCTTTTTTAAAGACCTGGAAAGAAGATCTGAAAGCGTGCGCGCAACTAGCCATAAACCCCTACATACGACACCCCAGGAGATGTGCCCTGGCGGCGCAGCTGGTAGGAGTGTAGCCTCATAGGAGCACACCGGCGGTGATTTGAGTCCGAGTCCGCGTACCGCCAGTGGCTATGCACATGTTGGTTCGTTATTATAACGCTTTCTCATGATCACAGGAGTTAATTTGGACCATCAGTGCTTACAACAAATAACGCTGTCTACTTGTGTCTTCATATGTGCTATTTTTCTACAGTGGCTATCTACACCATATCTTTTCTCGGGAAATAAAAAGATTAGTCCAGTTAGAGAATTAACCTGTTAGAAACCATTTATTTGTAGATGCATGCCTGTCAGATAATTTGCACAGATAGAGGGTGCTTCGTGCTTCTGACAGACTCCACAACCACTTTCGCCTCTGCCTCAGCGTCCTCTCTACGACGGAGGCCTCTCTTTGTTAAGAAGCGCGTTATTCTTCTTGAGCTGAGACGACCACATTCACGCGAAAACAACATCAGGCATTTCTTCGGCGCTTTTGTGACATCTTCAGATTGGAACCGAGAGCCATGTGTCGGATAGCAGCGCATCTTCATTATACTACCTCTAATCTGAACCGCCTCTTCTTGCTGACAGTCGATACATGGCGTCAGGGGGAGTCCTTTTAATGCGTTCGCAACCGCAATCTTTCTCTTGTCGGAGAAGTGAAATCCGGTGTGAAGGTGGAAAGTAGCCGGCCGACAACACGTTCAGGTAAAAACGACATTTTTGGCACACTTATGTACCGACATGGCCCGGGTTCACTATCCGTAAGGTACGCGTATTTGTGTGAAGTTACGGTATTATTGGTGATATGGTGTGACATGCTGGTGGTGCAGATAGGCATTGTTGAAAAACTAACACATATGTAGACGCAAATAGACAGCTTTGTTTTATAGTAAGGGTTTACGGCCTGGTCTAAAATTCACTCCTGTCATCATGAGAAAGCGTAATAACAACAAAATAATATGTGCAAAAATGTCAGCAGCAAGCGGAGTCGAACTCAAAACCTCGCCGGTGTGCTTCTGTAAGGCGACACTTCTATCGATTGCGCCACAGAGGCACATGGCGAAGAGTGTCGCAGAGGGTTGACGATAGTTGCGCTCACGTTTCCAGACCTCCTTTTCAAGACATCGGATAAATTAATGGTGGTTTTGGACTCCCCTCACACGACCCTACATCCTGTTAAAATAGCTTAGCAAAAGCTCACCTTGAGTTGGGAGCCTTTCCTTGTTAGGAAAAGACATATATATGGAAAGAGCTTCACTGGTTAAGACTCAAAAATGGGACGAAATAATGCTCTAAATGTTTGACATCTGTATAAGCACGTCAGTCGGGTCAGGCGCGGCAGAAATAAGCCATCTTTTTCAGTTCTGCTTCTAAGCAAGGGAAGGCGTTAATCAAAGAGCAGCAGCGATGTCCTATACGTTTTACTGGCAATCAGCCAGTGGTGTCTTCAGGAAAACGTCATCTGTAGAGTGTTTCGCACAACTGATCGAATTCAGATTCGACTGAACTATCTCGAGAGCCGTTGCATCCATCGGCTGCTTTTCCATTTCTGCACTGCATCACAAAGAAAAGGGAAGAATCGAAAAAGGTATGGAAGTAGAAATGAAAACTCGAGATTGCTGTTGTAACAAAAAATGAAGATCAAGTCAAAGACAGGAGGAAAGAAAAGGAAACAAAGTAAACAAAAGCAATTAACCGAAAATTGCTTCTTGTCTACTCAGGATGCGCGATGCGTTCTACTCGCACGAATATCGTACGGCATTTTAAAAGCAACTTTTATAAAGCATAAAAGGATAAAGGACGGGATTAATCATTCCTTCTTTGGGACGCGCCACGCACTCAGCACGGCGCCTCAAAAAATGTATACACTATTTGGAAGGTCATAACTTTGCTCACAATAGAGGCGGTGATGAAGTTAAGAGCTCATATGAAAGCATAGAAAAACAAAAGTTTCCTGATCTATGGGCGGTATTGAATGCGGCATGCACTCCCCTGAAATTTTGCATTATACACTCGATTAATTGTGTTTCGCTGGAATACTTGTTATAATTTCTTCACAAAGTGGCCGTTTCGATTGATTAGTGCTTCTTTTAAGGTTGAAAACCTAAAAACCCACGAAGGCTTGCAAAAAATGCGGGCACTGTTTGAAAGGCACTAATAGTGAAGCTTTCGAAGATGTTTGAGATTCACATGAAGGCGCAGAGTAACGAGATTCCTGAGACGTGCAAATAATCGAGGTTGCGCCATGACCCCGCTTGAAACCTTGCATTTCAGACTCGATTAATTGTGCATGGGCTGAATGCTTGCTACAGTCTTGTTACTACTTGGACACACTGACCAGTGCTCTGCTTCTTTAAACGTTTTCCGTCGCCCAATAGCTGCAATTATGCCGATTAACCTCTTCATTCAACTAGAATGTTGCTTCACCAGTCCACAGAATCCGTCTTAGAAAAGCGGGCCCCTGCTCACATTTATGTAAATCGTGTAATCAATAAATTTGCACCTCACGTGCCTTTTACGTAATTTTCAAGTTTAAAACGTTAAAAGAAGCACAGCATAGGTTAATCTGGCCAAGTAATGGCAAGACTGTAACATGCACACAGCCATGCACAACCAACCGAGTCTGAAACGCAAGGTTTCAGGCAGGAGCATGGCGCAATCTTGACTGTTTGCATGCTACAAACATCTCGTAACCCTATGACTTCATACGAGTCTTAAACATTTTCAAAAGCTTCACCAGCAGCAATGTTAGAACCTTTCAAACAGTATCTGCATTTTTTAGGGCACCCTGCATTTTCGCAAGCATTAATGTGTTTTCAAGTTTTGAACCTTAAAGGAAGCACAAATCAATCGATACGGACACTTTGTGAAGAAATTATAACAAGTATTCAAGGAAAGCACGATCAATCGAGTGTGAAATGTCATATTTCAGACGAGTTCATGGCGCTTTCCATACCGCTCATATGTAAGAAAATTTCTTCTTCCTTAGGCTTTTATATGAGTCCTTAGCTTCTTCAATACCTTTATTGTGAGCAAAGTTATCACCTTCCAAAGAGTGTATACATTTTCTTGAGACACCCTGTAGATAACATCTGTATCCTGTTGTACCAGCTTCTGGTTAGGATTTCCCGCCCAGGCCAACCAAGCCTTCCATCCCTCCGGTTGAATTGGTACCAGACTTGTCTGGGAAGGATGAAGCGCTGACTTGTTCATCGGCTGGCCACAGCAAGTCATTGTATGGCCAAATACAGTACCGCCGCTAAACATTCAACCAAACGACGTTTGCGACGCAAAAACGCGTTTTTTGCGTCGCATCATGATAACTTTGTTCAAAATAGAGGCTTTCTCACCAAAATTTACAAGGGCACCTAAAATTACTCTACCTACCAATGGGCATGCAACCGCCATTAAAAAATGGATGGAAGCCTGAAAACCAGTGCCGCAATTAAGGAGGGTCCTAATTGCTGTGACCCGACCCAACACCGTCGCCGAGTCTCGCGTAATTATGCCCCAAGCACAAATAGTGCTGCCCAGTTGAATTTTAAAATTCTTACACCTCATTAAATTTTATTTTCCTTTTATTTATGACCTTCCTCTGGCTGCGACAATTCATTTGGTTCCAAATTTGGCCGGAAAATATGCACTGAGTCTGCAGCTGCTTCAACCGATTTTCTTTATTTCAACGGAAGGCTCAGTCAAAGCTCGGTATTGTAGCTTGCAATCTGTTCATCTTAAAGGAGGGAAAATGACATAGAAAATTGACGTTTCGAGTTCGTTTTGGGCATTTGCGTGCTGGTTGCAATTCTTCATAGCTGCAGTGAACCTTGGTGAACAACACTCTCTGTCGCCAAGTTTGGATGCGAATATCCATGCACTAAGGAATGAGTTAGTCCAAAAATACGTCTACTCTAACCATACACAATATAGAGACTCCAAGTATGAAATATCGAGAAACCAGGTGAAATCAGATGGCAGAATTTCAAGTGGCTAAAGTGAAACCTCTTTCAGAAGTGCAACTGAGTTTCTACAGCGTTTCACGCTCAGTCTTCGCAGAATGAATGCTCGAAAGCCCAGTATGGTAATTAAGCAATTTTTCGCTAAAAATCTTCAACCAGTTCGGACGCCAATATTTGAACGCAAAAGATCGAGCGCTGGTGTAGAGACCTTCTTCGATCATAATTGCGCTGACCTGACATGCCCTACAGAGACATTGCATTCGGCTGTATGACCAACGAGTTCCTCATTTCTCTTTCTCGTAATTACGGTATCGACTTTATGCAGCTCACCACTATCGGCCCATGCTGCCAAATCTCGATGAGTTTTTGGGTTTTCCGGTTTGGTAGATCACACAGACTCCATAATTCTTAAAATTGTGTCCCTAGTCGCAAGACAAAATACGTATATATCATTTTCACGTCGAGTTGGACACTTTTCAAATAAAATTGGACACTTCTAATTGCAAGCTAGCCTTAGAAATTTGAGATCAAATTAAACGTCTTCCAAATTGAAAGGAAAAATTTCTTCACGAATACTTCAAGAAGGGTAGAATAATTTTTTTGCAAGAAAAACTTTCTGTAACTTTTTGAAATTCTGTTTAGCTCAGCTGCCCGAACGAGTGTAATAATTTTATACAATTTTTTTAAATAAGTAATAAACTAAATTTTGTCTTAAAGTGCATGGCACAATCCCCTTTTAGCGCTAAAAACTGCCGCTTTTCTGCTCTTTAAAGCAGGATATAAACCATTATTTTTCACAAAAATGAGAATTTCGTAAAACTTCAAACAAAGTGTTCAATTTTTGTGTAAGTGAATTAAAACTTGAAAGAAACCATAATGAAATTTCCTTAAACAAAAAATCATACCCATCATACAATAACGCGCTAGGCGATGAATCATCCTATCGATCGGCGGCGCCGCGAAAATTAGCGGGGGAAAATCGGTGTGGAAAAGTATGGGGGAAGTAGGGGGGAAATTACGACACGAAAATAGCGAAAAATACCCAGACTTCTTCTTCATGCCTGGGAAAATTTTTGTGGATGTCGTCCAGGCGGCCGGAAACTTTACCCCTGGGGTAGTCGAGGTCGCTTAACACGAATCTGGAGCTCGTTTATGAAGTATTATTCTTATAATCTTTTTGGAAAATGTTTAGCCTAGCGTTAGTTTAGTGTAGAAAAAGCTGGATTCGATTTGGAAGAGTTCGCTTTGGTTTCAAAAGTCATTAGCTAGCTTAGAAGAGTGTCCACTTTGAATTGAAAAGTGCCCTTTTCAAATTCGAGTGAAAATAGGTGAAATGGTATGTCAAGGGCAACTTCTGTGCTAATTAGCCCTACGATTCGTAGCGAAGCTGTTTTACCACCAATAATTTTTGAATAGAGTAATAAAATAGGGTTGATTGGGTTTAACAACGGCTGCTGAAATTTCTTTTGTGTGAAACTTAAACACTGGAGAAAAAATTCATGGTATTAGGTTGTCCGGAAAGTTCTAATCGCTTTGTATTACTATTTTTCATTCATCTATTATTAAGCAAAAATTCAGCTCACATTGCGCATTAATGCTACAGGGTGCGTAAAAAGTATTGACGCACCTACTTTTTGTTTCAGCTCCAGTTTTCTGTTTCTACCCCTCTAGGTTTTTATGTGTTATTTTTGTTGTCTGTATTGTGCTCAAAAAAACACTCACGAAAAAACTGAAGAAACATGATCGTCACCGTTACGGTGGCCCTTTTTTTGTCTGTTAGCCAGACAGCTGAATACTTCCTTAACAAGAGAATTTGGCGCTGTTCGAAACGGTTGATGAGGAAAGAGGTCAGCAACCCAAACGTCAGCCACGGCTCTGTCATAACAGATGATGATTACAAGATGTTCAAGCACGATAACGTTCAAATCAAAAATTGTCAACCTCTGTCCCATAACGGCAAACAGATAACGCGCGCAGGTGTGAACAGCTTCTCAGGCGAGCACAGCTTAAACGTGAATCCGCTGGATTACTCTTTCTAGGTGATTTTGAAGAATGAGGTCTGTGCTACTTTCAACAGAAGTGACCAGTCGCAGAAGGCTACCCTGTTCGAAGCACGGAACAAAATGCAAGCGAATACTTGCGGCGCGTGCTCATGAATTTTTCCGCCGTTTTCGCTCCTGTATTCACAGTAAAGGAGCCGGTGTCAATTACGACTTATTCTGTCGTGTTTGCAAGATCATTTTCCATATTTCTGAAATGAATATTTTAAAACTTACTGCGCAATACTATTTCCACAGCCGTCATTTACTGCGTCAATACTTTTTACGCACCCTGTACTTTCTGCACAGAATTTTTTTCCAAGAAAAAAGATAATGGTCACTGTGTGGTGTTCGGCGGCTGATGTGATCCATTACAACTTTTTGGCACCAGGCCAAGGGACCACAGCAGAGTTCCACTGTAAGGAAATCGGCGAAGTGCACCGAAAATTGCGGCAACTTCACCCAGCATCGGTCAGAAGAGGCCCGATTCTTTTGCACGATGACGCCCGCCCACACGTTTCACAAATCACATTTCGAAAATTGAACGAATTAAAGGCTTAGGCCGCCATATTCTCCAGACCTCTAACCAACCACGACCACCTTTTCAAACACTTTCAGAACCTTCTCGCTGGTAAAACCTTCACCAATCAGGACCAAGCCAAAACTGCTTTCGTGTATTTTGCCGAGTCTCGACCACCTAGTTTCTTCGCTGATGGAATAAGTCGCCTGGTGGCCCGTTGGGAGAAGTGTAGTGATTCGAACGGTTCTTATTTCGACCAAATCCGATAAGAAAGGAAAAAGTTATGGTAGTTGAAAGTGAAGCCCTCAAAGCACTGAAAACTTTCCGGACAACCTAATATGATCTGCACAAACCGGAAAACCCAAAAACTCATCGAGATTTGGCAGCATGGGCCGATAATGGTGAGCTGCATAAAGTCGATACCGTAATTACGAGAAAGAGAAATGAGGAACTCGTTGGTCATACAGCCGAATGCAATGTCTCTGTAGGGCATGTCAGGTCAGCGCAATTATGATCGAAGAAAGTCTCTACACCAGCGCTCGATCTTGTGCGTTCAAATATTGGCGTCCGAACTGGTTGAAGATTTTTAGCGAAAAATTGCTTAATTACCATACTGGGCTTTCGAGCATTCATTCTGCGAAGACTGAGCGTGAAACGCTGTAGAAACTCAGTTGCACTTCTGAAAGAGGTTTCACTTTAGCCACTTGAAATTCTGCCATCTGATTTCACCTGGTTTCTCGATATTTCATACTTGGAGTCTCTATATTGTGTATGGTTAGAGTAGACGTATTTTTGGACTAACTCATTCCTTAGTGCATGGATATTCGCATCCAAACTTGGCGACAGAGAGTGTTGTTCACCAAGGTTCACTGCAGCTATGAAGAATTGCAACCAGCACGCAAATGCCCAAAACGAACTCGAAACGTCAATTTTCTATGTCATTTTCCCTCCTTTAAGATGAACAGATTGCAAGCTACAATACCGAGCTTTGACTGAGCCTTCCGTTGAAATAAAGAAAATCGGTTGAAGCAGCTGCAGACTCAGTGCATATTTTCCGGCCAAATTTGGAACCAAATGAATTGTCGCAGCCAGAGGAAGGTCATAAATAAAAGGAAAATAAAATTTAATGAGGTGTAAGAATTTTAAAATTCAACTGGGCAGCACTATTTGTGCTTGGGGCATAATTACGCGAGACTCGGCGACGGTGTTGGGTCGGGTCACAGCAATTAGGACCCTCCTTAATTGCGGCACTGGTTTTCAGGCTTCCATCCATTTTTTAATGGCGGTTGCATGCCCATTGGTAGGTAGAGTGATGTTAGGTGCCCTTGTAAATTTTGGTGAGAAAGCCTCTATTTTGAACAAAGTTATCATGATGCGACGCAAAAAACGCGTTTTTGCGTCGCAAACGTCGTTTGGTTGAATGTTTAGCGGCGGTACTGTACGCATTCAACTCGCCCCTACGACATCTCGTAGAAGTAGTATGCGTGGCGCATCCCAAACGGATCCCAAATAACGCCGTTCTTTATCCTTTTTTATCCTTCATGCACGCTCGACCTAGCCGAGAGTGTTAAGGAAAGGCCACTCCTATCAGCCATTGCGGCAAGACAATTGCGCAGTCGGGGAAGGCGCCTGCAGTCGCGTGCACTCGATTCCAGGTTATTGGTTAGAGTTTCAAGGTTAACTAAGCCTTTCATTTGTCTGGAGATGGGCAATTGGTATCCAGACTTGTATGAGAAGGTCACCGCAGTCGGTGTATTGGCCAAGTACGCATGCAGACTGCTTCTACGACATCCAGTAGAAGTGAGATGCGTGGCGCATCCCAAAAGAGATAGACAAACTACGTACCTTACCCTTCATGCCGTCGCTACAATAAAAGATAAAGGGATAAAGGACGGCGTTACTCAATCCCTTCTGGGATGCGCCAGCGCATTCTACTTCTACGGGATGTCGTGGAGGCGACATGAATGCGTATTTGGCCATACAATGACTTGCGGTGGCCAGCCGATGAACAAGTCAGCGCTTTATCCTTCCCAGACAAGTCTGGTACCAATTCACCGACCCCGGAGGGATGGAAGGCTTGGTTGGCCTGGGCGGGAAATCCGAACCAGGAACCTGGTATCGGGTGCACGCGACAGTCGCGCCTCCTCCGACTGCGCTACACGCGCCCGTCGCTACAATACTGCTGATAAAGCAGTAATTCTCGTCTTTGACTATCGGAGCCCAACTACATAGTTTTATTGCACTTTGACGTTTTGTTCTTATGGATGCCATAAAGGAGTCTCAGACAAGCGGCGGTAGGTCTTCTTTTTCTAGGAAGAAATATTCCGTTTCACAACAGGTTCTCTTTCCGAGTACTCGTTTCTAAAAGCATCAAAAAGGCGCTACTTCAGAAATTACAGTCAATTATGTGATGAAGGAAGAATAAGATCGGTGGACAATAGAATTTCAAATGCACAAGAAACAGTACACGTGAGAGGCCGCAAGAAAGACGTGAACAAACGGATAGCAACCTCCTATCGCCAGGTGCACACTGTTGAATAGGTTGTGCTCTATTGCGCTCTATGCGGTACTGGTTTTCGTCAGAAGAAGAGGGGGATGGTGAGTGAGTGAGTTAGGTAAAAGAGAAGAAGGGGTCTATCCGACCCTAAAGGATTTAAAAATGGCCTTTACTTCTAAATTTTGTTCCACTAGTGTAAGAAGTCTTGATTCGGTGATACGGACCATGACCATACGGCGAAAGTGATAAGATCAGAACCGTGTTCATCTTATAAAATGTAGAAATAGGTCTGATATGACAATGGGGAGGCAGAACCCTATTTTTATATTTTCATCTTATATCTTCATAAATTAGTTTTGAATTTTTGGAAATAAGGCATTTTGGAGGCGCGTATAGCGCAGTCGGAGGAGGTGCCGGCTGTCGCCTGCGCCCGTTACCAGGTTTCTGGTTCAGATTTCCCGCCAAGGCCAACTAAACTTCCACCTCTCCGGGGTCGCAGAATTAGTGCCAGACTTGTCTGGGAGAGATAAAGCACTGACTTTCTCATCGGCTGGCCACTGGGAGTCATTCTATGGCCAAATACGCATTCAAATCGCCTCCATGACATCCCGTAATAGTAAAAGGCGTGGCGGGGATAGTGCACTTTGCAGCTAGAAATTTCTTCACCGAGCACCCAAGGACCTAAAAAAAGTCCACAAATATGCAAGTCTAACCCCCTCGTATAACATGCCTATCCTCACCTAGCACGTCTAATCCCCGAATACTTTTACCCGCCACCTGGAACTGTCGAGACGGAGAGAATGTTTTTGGCCGCTGGACGTATTTTAAACGATTTTATAAAAACGCTAACAACAAAAACTGGGAAAGCTACTTTTCCTAAACGTTAAACCGTTAACGACGTGTCACACCCTTTTGGCATTACGGTACCGTGTGGCACGATGTCGTGTCACGGTCTCGACATTGCATAAAATCGATTAGCCCCACGCAGCAGACATTTGAAAATCGGGAAAAATCGTGCGTTCGACAACGTGCTAACATTCCACTGATAGGCTTTTAATAGCATTTTTATTAATTCTTTCTGTACTTAGTGGGCTGGTGTCCGCATCGAGATTGTATATGCTCGTAGAACAGTCAGACAAACGGTTTCGCAATCAACCAGGAAAGGGGAAACTCCGGATTTTGTATGGTCGCACATTTTAAGATGCCTTATCGGTGCTCATCTTGAACGATACCTGTTCATATTCCACACTCTGTAGATAACTTGTTGCTGAACCGCTTGTTTATTTTCTGTATCTGCTGATGTTGAATTGTTTCTTTCACATTGCAGTGTTACACTCCACTCCTTCAATTGCAGCTGTTGACCTCTTGACGGTGAAACGTATAAGGTTTTCCTGTTTTGTTACACTCCAAATAGTAGTTTGCAACCAATTGTATTTTTCAACGAAATTTAACGATTTGCCGGATGTTTAACGAAAATTTTCCATTAAAAAATTTCGTTAAAAAATTTAACGCGTAGAATTTTGCGTGCACCCCTGGTTGGAACAGTGAACTATACCAAGAGAAAAGAGGAGAAAAGCTTATCGTCACCAATGCCCTGTTTGTTATTATGAATATGATATGGGTATTAGTATAGGGTGCGGAGCGCAGCCGGAGGAGGTGCCGGCTGTTGCGCGCACCCGACACCAGGTTCCTGTTCGGATTTTCCGCCCAGACCAATCAAGACTCCCATCCCTCCAGGTAGGTGAATTGAAACCAGACCTGGTTCAATCCCAACGAGGGGGGCCACAGCGGCCTCGGGCCGGAACTCATGTGTGCGCGTCGACAGGTTCACCGTGGCGATACGTACAGGGATGTCTGCGGGCTCCGCGTATCGACCCAGGGCCACAGTACGGCTATCCCTGTACGAATCGCCACGGTGAACCTGTCGACGCGCCTTTTTCTCGTCTTTTCGTCCGGCGTTTTTTCGTCTAAATTCCCTCTTTATTTCAGGAGGAGGACTGCAGTAGCCACAGTAGGGGTTCAGGTAGGCATGTCACGTTACAAGTATTCATCTCTATGTAGTGTTTCAACGTGAGTATGGAGTGCCCCCCCCCTCATTGGGATTGAACACCAGACCCGTATGGGAAGGTTAAAGCGGTAACTTGTTCATCGGCTGGTCACCGCGATTCGGCCAAAAACGCATTCAAATCGCCTCCACGACATCCCGTAGAAGTAGAATGCGTGGCACACCCCAAAAGGGATCGAGCAACGCCGTCCTTCACCCTTATCATTTATTATGAGTATGGTTTTGCGTAACAGCCAAAGCAGTGAAGAGAGCTTGAAAAAGCAGACGCGCTGAACCCTAAGAAAGGCAGACGAGTCAGACATGCCTTGTTTTAGCAATTTTCAATCTGCGCATGAATCCTATAATAGACTGCTGAATGTTTCACTGAACGCACATGTGAAATATGCATTTAAACGGCTTCCATCGTACCGCTTAAAAGCCAAATGCGCGGCGGATTCATTAAGACCTACCCTCATTCATTATAAATCAAGCTTATTTAGTGAAAGCACGAATCCCTAATCAAGGCTTAATTTTAGTGGTCTGCAAGGCAGACAGCATTCCATCTTCCAGAGTTGCGAACTAGTTCTACACATCCCTGGAAAGGACGCTGTACTGACTTGTTCGTCGATTAGCCACCGCAAGTCGTGGCACAGGCAGAAGGTGTATTCAGACGGGTGTTACATCTCGTGGAAGATGCATGCCGCATCAAGAGAACGGTAGACTGACATCGATCTTCAATGCTGTTAACAAGGAAGACAGATATGGTATGCGTCAGCAAGGGGCATGTTGAAGGTGAGTGATCGACAGGCGTAGGACGTTCTCCAACTCTAGGGTTGCCCTTTCCGGGTCACTTAACCGGCAGTTTGCCGATCAGGTAGCGGTAGAAGCGAGAGTCGATTAACTACCGTCTCATCTGTTTCTAAGTGCATGTTTATTGATTTGTATTCGGAACAATTCGCCCATACCACAGAGCACGCGTACAACAGTGAAGGACTGACACCATGAAGGAGAATGAAGAAATTACAAGAAACGGCATTAGTCAATAGATTCATTTTCTGCGCGCGCGTGGTGTTGTGAATACCCAACTATGTAGGTCTACATCTACATATTTAGATATATTAATGCACTATTGCATTCTAATATATAGGACACCTCGCTTTGAATGATAAGACAAGGCCTCGTTTATACTTCGACGCCAAAGCGATGCGACGCCAGGTTTGGTGACAATATTGATTGAGCGGCGCGATCGATCAATTTGGCCACTCTAAATGCCGTCGCGTCGCTCGGCGTCAGAAGTCTAAACGGGCCTTAAGATGCTTAGGTAAGCAATATAAGATAGGTACGATTGAATAACATCCACAGGCATAACCTAGCGATACTGTAAGTAGGCACTCATGAATGTAATATCCCGTGGCGCTCAAGTGCATCACCGTCTTTCAGGTTTACTCGTATGATACTGATTGCGACCGGAATGTCGCTATATCGTGGCCACGCCCACTGAAATTGTAATACCGATTGCGACCGGAATATCGCTATATCGTGGCCACGCCCACTGAAATTGTGTATATATACTACGCATATACCGCTATTGTGGGTTCTACTATAACAACGTGAGAATAAACCTTGGAGAAGTAAAGCAACCCATTGGTTATCTACCAAATTGGTGCATCGACCGTGGAAAACCCCAAAGTCTGCGCTAGTTCTCCTCAATGAGAAACACACGGGTTTCTACCAGCTTTCGTTACGAGTTTTTTTCAGAGAAACCAGAAAGCATCTCAAAGTTTTTCGCGAGTTCTCTTCGGAGAAACCAGGACTTGATTGTCAGCTGTGCCAGTTCTCTTCGTAGGAAACAGTCGACAATTCTAAATTTTCCTTTGCGAATCTTTTCACAGGAATCAGGAAAACAAAAAAGCTTTCTTTGCGAGTTTTATACGGAGAAACCAGAAAGCTAACAAATTTCCATTCCGATCAAGGAAAGGAAATCGAAAAAATACCTTCTTCGCGAGTCCTCTACCGAGGATCCAGAAAGAAATTCCAAATTTCTTAGCGAATTCTCTCCGATGATCCTAAGAAAGAACAAAAGACCCGCGTGGCAAGAAAACGTTCGAACACAGAAATACTCGAATCATTTCAAATAGCGAGTGAATTTCAGACATCACAAAATCTCAGATAGTTGTGAGAAATTCACCAAAACGCTATAAAAATGGCCGATAGTCGAGTGTTGAAGACGAAGATCTCCAACGTATGTAAGCTTCTTTGATCCAAAAATGCTCAAATCGAAGAATTCTGAAGCACATTCAAAATTCCATCGGAGAAAGCCCAATGAGAGGAGTATATCGGAAGAAAGTCTGCACACTTGAACTACCTCTAACCAGGAATATCCCAAGTCAAGCAGTTATTGAACAAATACGTCAAGAAAGCTATCGAAAGGATCGAGAGACCAGCCTAACAAAAAAAAAGCAGGAAACGCGCATGATGGACCTAAGCAAGCATTTAGAGGACGATGCGAACGGTCTAGACATCCTAACAGTTCAGTGGCTCAACAAAATAGAATTCCGTTTAAAGGAACTGGCGCAGCAAGCCACCCTCACAGCGTTTGTGGCCTCTGGTGTCATTCATCAGGCTACTAGAAGTCACAATAACGGTACAGACGATAAAGAAGGTCTACTAACACCAGACAACCCCAGCCAGTGGATCAGACGTCCACTACTCGAAGTTCCAATATTCTCAGATGACTTCAGATAACTCACCCCACCTTCTGGCTGGTCTTTCAGTCGCTGATATACGACGACGTTGATCTCTCTGGCCAAGATAAATTTCTGTTCTTGAAGCAAGCGTTCAAAGGAAAAGCAACGGCGTCAATCAACAGCATCCCAGTTCTTGAAGAAAAATACAGCGCAGCAGTGAATATCTTGAAACAGCAGTACAACAGATCCGAAAGCATGGCGGTCATTCTCATCAGCGAAATCGAGCGAATTCCTCGAGCTAATGGAGAAAGAAATGTGGTGGCAGTACATGAAAGGTAACAGCTTTCCGCGCTATTCCTAAGCCAATGTACGCACTGAACCTAAAATCTAGCCAGTGACCACGTTCCGTCTATATCATAGACGACCAGCAAAACATAACGAGCTTCCTAGCCAGCACAGTAAAAGCACTAGCTGCAAACAAATAATGATGGGATATTACCAATCGTTTGTCATTATTACTAAACTAGGAAGCTGTTCAGAGCACAAAATACTGCAGCTGATCTAGGCTCTTAGATGCAGAAAAATAGGTAAATAAAAATTGCATAAAGCATTAGATTTTTTAGAGTAGCATTTGATCTTTTGATTTTTTCTATTTGACTTTTTAGCATTCGATTTCTATGAGATAAGGAATTCTAATGCTACTGTGCACGACACATATGCTATAAAATTGTAATAACCCAAAGTTTATGAATATATAAAAGGTTAAATTTGAATAATACTGGTTCTGAAGTTTGTGACTACAACCCAGAGTTCTACGAAAAAAACCAAAGCACTCTGTTACAACGATGTCTTGTTGCGATCAAAACTCTCGCGCCAGACGGGATTCGAACTCGCACCTCCTGCTGACCGGGCGGGAATGCTCGACGCGATTGCATAATGAGCTGCATCAAAACATATTGCGTTCTTGCTCGCTGCTGCGCAGGACTTGAAAAAAGGGTTCTCTCTTTGCGTTGTACTTGCAAAATCGAAACCTAAATGCATTCTAGAGTTTTTGAGGTACATGTCGCGAAGGTGAGCAGCATTAGTAGTGGGAGCGCGCCAACCAATAAGAACCAAGCAGAGCGCAGACCGAGAACAAGCCAGCCGATCAGGGAACCGACTGCACACTCCCTCTCTGAATGGCAGGCCCACTCAATGCGAGCTGATTGGATGGGGCGTTCCCGTCTCCCAACGCTGCCCATATTCGCGACATATACCGTTTTTGCTGCATTTACCGTTTGCTTCTGACATGAATGTGCTGGATGTAATAAAGATGAAGTAAAATGCAAACACACACGACAAGGACACATACACCGGAAAGCACAAACGCATACATACCTGCACACATACACATATTAAATATTCAGTATTCAGAATTTCTTCTTCGTATTTTTGAATGGACACAAAATTTTTAACGGCTCACTTTTTAACACTGTGGATACGATTAGGTGAACTCATTTCGATAGTGAATAGTGGAAACAATGTGTCTATCCAGTTTTTAGACTCATCTCAAGACAACGATAGGACAAAGGATAAAGGGCAGGGTTAGTCAATCCCTTTTTGGATGCGCCACACATTCTACTTCTATGGGATATCGTGGAAGCGATTTAAATGGCCACATAATGACGTGCGGTGGCGAGCCGATGAACAAGTCAGCTCCCAACCAAGTCTGGTAACAATTCCCGACCGCGGAGGGATGGAAGGCTTGGTTGGCCTGAGCGTGAAATCCGAACCAGGAACCTGGTATCGAGTACACGCGACAGCGCCTCCCCCGGCTGCGCCGCACGCGCCCGAGACAACGACATCCACTCAACATTTCTGAAGCAATCTTATGGAAGCAAAAAAAGGTCAAACTGAGTATTCAGGAAAACCAAGCGCAGCAAATAGAGCATTTTTCCTCTGCGAAGTTTTATTTGTAAAATAGTTGGACTGACAATGAAGAATGCATCGAGAACTATAGAACTTCTGTACAGTTAAAAATGTAGCTTTTTAAACAGCACATTTTAAGGGCAAACTGTGTAACAATGCAAAACTGTACCTCAAACCTTTGCAGAAAGGTTTAGTTTTTCCGACGTAATTAAATTATGGATGCAATGTGAAAGCGGTTGCAAATGTTGGAGTTGGAAGGGAATAGCAATTGGGCACATAGTTTTTGCTGTTCTGAAAGACCTTCTTCGAATTTCAATTAGTTCCTCGGCTCTCGGCTGCAGCTTTGGATGGCAGCTAGCTCCTATGGGGGTAAGAAACAATGGTCAGATGGACTGCTAGAAATCTTTGCAACAATGTGTGGGGCCTTTTAACTCACTGTTCCAAGAGCTACATTGAACAATGCTAATTTATTGCCAGTCGCGCTCCCACAACTTCGAAGCAACACTTCTTGCGAATTCAAAAGAAGTCCTCCAACCTCAAACCATGCTATGTCATCTACAGATGCAGTGGCCCTATACGAAGCAACGTCAATATCGACGAAAGGGTCTTCGGAACGAAAGGGACTGCGGCGGTTAGAGTGCGTCCGATGCCTTGCGCTCCATGTCGTCCGGAACACATAAAGCTCCGTCATCGACGAATAATCAGAATACAACGATGCCTCACCACGATGACGACGGCAGTGAATAGGAAAAGCATTCGCGGCGCGGACAGTCAGCTTGAATGTTTGCCATTGTGATGGGAACCAAAGTCTTTAAAAAGCTGGTTAAATTGGGCTTTATGCGTAATTGTGAAGGTGAAGAAGGGCTTCGAAGTGTTGAGGTAACAAGATGAAGCGCTGTCCTAGACCGACTGATCTCTTTTCTGTGAGTAGATGCACGTGATGTAAAGGCATTTCCTATGAAATTTGGAAGTGAGCTAACAGAAGAGCTAACAGAAGCAGGTTAACTAAAATTCAATATTATGTTGAGTCAGGAATTTTGCAACATTTCTGTTTTTTTATGGAAATCAAAGTATACCCACTAAAGTATTATATTTTGTTTAAAAGCTTGTTTCCAAGCAATCATTTTGAGCTATGAATCGTTAATTTTCCTTGTGTTGTTGAAAATTTTTATTCACAGGATCAATGACCACTCAAAGTGAAAAAATATGTGGTTTCATTTTAAATTAGTTCAAGCTCGGCAGAAACCCAGCGCGGAGAGAAGCACATTCAGGAAGTCACCGGCAAGCTCATTCCTAGCCGAATAAATTATTGGAGTTGGTATCAAGAGTTACTTTCCACCTAGAAGGGCAACAAAGGCAAACTACTCCCGAGAAGATCAACTGCTGTAAACAAAGGGGGCCTGTGTAAATCCATCAAGCCGAATTCTTCTCACACCACGCTAGGACTGAACGCCGATCTCTACACCTCCCAGTGAACCTCCGCTCTTCGGCTGCAGTAGATTAGAAGATCGCCAAAATCGCCTTCGTCAATGCCTTATGCGTTGACGGAAACCTAAGTACCTCGCTATGTGCTTCCGAGAGTCGAGAGCTCATGCACCTGTTCAAACGAAGGGGCCTGAATCGATTCTTTCCGAGAAGTGAGAAGCGGATGCTTTACGACATCCGCGAAGCCGGGAAGCAATGGCTGGAACGGAACGAGACGGGATTTTGACGTTAAAACCGGAGCTCCACCGAAAGAAGGTCGTGCTGTGTGTTTGGTGGAGGCGTAGTGGTCCAGTGCAGCGGGAGCTGCTCCACGTAATCAAACCATCTTCGACGTTCGCTTTTGCTAACAGCTCTTCTAGCTCCAGCAAAAAATAGTGGAGAAGGAAGTCGTTACGAGCCAATGTTTCTTCCACCAGGGCAACGGTCGCTTACTGCACTTCAGACGCTCGAAAAAGCCTAGGAATTGGGCTAGATCAAAATCAAGCAACCATCATACACCCCAGACATTGCGCCGTCTGACTGCCGTCTGCTTCGGTCAAACTATCACTTACTCTATGGTAGGCACTTCGCCGAAATCGATGAAGTCATGGCGGAAGTTCAGGACTTCTTCAGGTCGAAACCGTCCAAATTCTACAGAGGTGTAATCCATCAGTTCATGAAAGGCGGAAGAAACTCATTGGGAATAACGGCAATTACTTCGCTTAAGTCAACCATTTTCTTCTCTGGTATAATCCTATTTTTGGTAGAAGGCCAATTTTGTTGCAAAATTTGTGACTCAACCTAGTAGATAATCAATTATGTTACTTATATAACAGAGTGAGACCAGCAGCAGTGCGAGCAGCAGAGGTCTCCAAATACAAATGTACGAGTCTGTTACCTTAGGTTCGACTTCCGACTCGTGTACGCTATACCTTCGACCTCAAACGAGAGGTTAACTCAAAACTTTGTGGTAGAATCTGCCCTTCAATAGTACATCATCAAGATTCTGCAGATGCTGGATGCTTTGAGGGAATATTCAGGAGACCACGAGGAAGAAGACAGTAAGGAACATCCTATTCTACCCTATATGCATAGGAGTGTATGTATGAAAGACCTAGGGTTTGTCTCTGTCCGAGTCGTTTAAAAGACGTAGTGCCTCAATCGTCTGGTCGTAGAAGACGTCTTGCCTACATCGTGCCGCGAGCGTTTGGGTTCAAAAGTTATGTGCCATCAACATCGTTCCACGTGAGTGGGAATTCAGAAGATGTGTCACAGACCTCCGATGTACCTCGAGACTAAGACGGAGACGACGTGTCGCGGAGGTTCTCCAACGTGCGTCGAAATTCAGAAGAGGTGCAACTGACGTTTATTATCAGATATCAATATCGGTACAGCCACACCAGGAATTGAAATTGATGGCGAGAGAAGTCCGAGCCTCTAGACGGACCGGCTGTTAGATATAGCACTTAGGTTTGGTATTCTCTCGAATGTGATGAGGGTTGGATATGCTTCACACAAGCTTTTTGGGGAGTGCACACCGATCCTTAGTAGGAGGGGAACACCTCTAGAAAAGCGTAATAAATATAAACATTGCGGTTTTTTTCCGGCAACGAAATTCCAAAGGGTCACCGTACGGAAGTTCACGGTGCTGCCTTTGTAAACCATTTTGCCCTCAATTTTGCCGCCGTTGAGACGGAGAGGGGTGCCTCCCTCTAAAGGGATAGACCCGCCTACTATCCAATTCCAGATGTTGTTCGAAAGCAGATTCTCTACTAAGGTGAGAAGGCTTCCCCGTACTAGGTTTAGGCAGCTAGTAGTTCATCCTTTTCACGATCAGAAAGCTGGTTAGCCTTGACGCGGAAACGAATTTGATTGATTCGAGCACGCTCTGTCGGCGCCACATGCCACTTCCCCACATCGCAGAATGTTTTGACGGATATCGTGGGTCACACGAAACAAAAAAGAAAAGAAATGCGCAATGCCTGGAGGTAAGGTGCAAAATATCAAGGTGAACAACTGCTGTACTGTTCAGACCCTAGCTGCTTTAACTACCCAATAAAAGAAAAGGCTTCAATTATTAGGTTGTCCGGAAAGTTCTCAGCGTTTTGAGTGCTTTACTTTGAACTACCACAACTTCCTCAAACTTTATCGGATTTCGTCGAAATATACACCGCTCGAATCAGCACACTTTTGCCAATGGGCCACTCCAGTCGACTTATACCATCAGAGAAAAAATTAGGTGGTCGAGATTGGACAAAATTCCCGAAAGCTGTTTCGGCTTGGACCTGATTGGTGAAGGTTCTACCAGCGAGTAGGTTCTGAAAGTGTTCGAAAAGGTAGTAGTTCGTTGGTGAGAGGTCTGGAGAATATGGCGGGTGTGGCAGAACCTCAACCCTTAATTCTTTCAGTTTTCGAATAGTGATTTGTGAAACGTGTGGGCGGGCGTTACCTTGCAAAAGAAGCGGCCTTCTTCTGGTGACCAATGCTGCCTGAAGTTGACGCAATTTTCGGTTCATTTCGTCGAGTTCCTTACAGTAGGACTCTCCTGTGATCGTTTGCCCTCAAAAAATTGTAATGGGTCACACCAGCCGCCGACCACCACGCAGTTATCATTGCCTTTTTCGGTGGAGGTTCGCCTTTGGAAGGAAGAGAGCGATTGTTCGACCAGGAAGAGATACTAATACGAGGAAGTACAAGAAACGGGCAACGCGAAAGTGGTTCGACAGGGCAACGAAGAGGGAAGAGCAAAGGTGACCTTCAACTTCGCCAAAGCTGCTTCTGCGCAAAGAGAATCCGTGAGAAACCGGCGTCTTTGTCGACTCGCTGAGCACACAGAGCGGCAATCATGGACAGGTCGAGCGAAGATCGCGAGTGCAATAACATCTTGGAAACTCGTGGGGCAGAAACCTATCCGGAAGTGAATTTGCAGATTAGTAGAACTCCTTATGAGTGTGGCTGATTCAACCTTCTACGTCCTTCCGATTCTGAATGAGCAGCGGAAGAGAACTGCAATAAATTGCTGAAATCTCGCCATAAAATTTCACCCCGTCGATGAGCTCCTTGGTGCCGAATACCAGGCAAACAACTCCGGAAAGATTGTGTGGAAACGCTATGTGAGCCGGACAAGACACGCCAAGGATGTGGAGCGGTCCGAAAAAGTGACTGGCTAAAGGCCTTCTCAGCCGGGGCTTGCAAAGGGTCGTAAATTTCGCGCGGTATGCAAGTTCCGACACTCCTGTGCTTCCCATTCCTGGTGCCGTTTTTTGTATGGGAGTTCTCGAAAATATCGATCTTGCTTGAAATTCTTCGCGTACACCAGGCCTATCAGGCTCATGAAAAGTAAGGCTTCAAGGTCGACTCTATAAAGGATAAAGGATAAAGGACGGCGTTACTCAATCCCTACTGGGATGCGCCACGCATTCTACTTCTACGAGATGTCGTGGAGGCGACATGAATGCGCATTTGGCCATACAATGACTTGCGGTGGCCAGCCGATGAAGAAGTCAGCGCTCTTTCCTTCCCAGACAAGTCTGGTTCCAATTCACCGAACCCCGGAGGGATGGAAGGGTTGGTTGGCCTGGGCGGGAAATCCAAACCAGGAACCTAGTCTCGAGTGCAGGCGATAGTCGGCGCCTCCTCCGATTGCGCCACACGCTCCCGGTCGATGGTACTTAATCAATTTATTAGATTGACCTAAAAATGTTGACGAGTTTTGCCAATCTAGACTGTTAGACTGCATATAGTGCAGGGTGTCCTAAAAATGTAAGCACTGCTTGAAATGCGATAATTTTGTTGCCAGCTTAACACCCAGGAAATAGGAATTTCTTAAAATATGAGCGCTAAGGACTGTGCGTCCCAGATTTCTGATCAAAGACGCTCTTGCATGGACCAAGTCGTCGAAAATTAGATGGGCCGGCCACGTAATGCGCTTCGCAGACACCCGCTGGAGAAGAGCCGTCAATTACTGGATTCCGCATGATGTCGATAGTACACCAGGAACCTGCCCACCAGGAATGAGCGGATTAACCGTTATCCTTATCCGTTATCCGGTTTCCAGGTGGTTTTAGCCTATCCGTTTTGTTGATCGTTATCCGGCAATTTCGGGCCGAATAACGAACAAGCCTTGCCTTCGTGAAAACAGTTTGTTCAATTACTTACCACACAAAATGAAGAACTGTACTTTTTGAAAGCTCAAAGTGAAAAGATGTTTATACTTCCCAAACAAGCTTACGATACATCGCTCCTGAAGGCCTGAAAGTCAAGGTTGACATTTCGATCCCAAGCGCTGTTAGTGGGTCATCGCACTGAATTTTGCGAGCCTTACTTTATTCAGTGAACAGACAACAAAAACGGTTTCATACTGCGTTAGATCTGGCTAAGGCGACTGTAATAGCCCGCATAGCGGGCTATGGGGAGCGTTTCTGGGGGCTGAATTGGCTCAGCCGGAGTGAAAAAGTAGTCGGCACTGACAGATGGAAAGAGTTTGCCCTCTAATAGCTCCTCATCCATGTCCACCATCTATGATCGTTAAAGACTACTGTGGACATGGACTGTATTCGTCCTCCTGATTATTCTCAAAAGAATGACACCATTATAATCTAGTTGTTATTCTGACTGTGAGAATAGCGATAAAATAGTGACGAAAACTATTTTATGAAAAAAAAATTATTTTATCAGAGCCAAATTATAAATAATACATAGTGATTGAAAACTTGTAGTATTCGATAAAAATCTCTTGAAGATTTTCCCACTTTCTGAGCAACAGCAAAAAATCGGAGCCTCTCAAAGTCTGAGACTGAAAACTAAACGAAAAATTGAGGAGAATAAAAGAAAGAAACAATAGAATCCAACAATTCAACACGAAAGGAACAGTGTATGCGAAGAGCGAGCGGCAGAGGAATTGAACGGTAAGAAGCAAGTCGACGGTAAATCCATTTTGTTGGCACAAAAAATATTAAAAAAATTAAATGAAAAATAGGGGGCGATACTAAATCTCTTTTGGGGTGCGCCACATATTCTACTTCTACGGGATGTCGTGAAAGCGACTTGAATGCCTATTTGGCCATTCAATGACTTGCGGTGGCCATCCAATAAGCAAGTCAGTGCTTCATCCTTCATACTAATTCGCCGACCCCAGAAGGAGGAGGTGAACGCGACAGTCTCCACCTCCTCCGACTGCGCTCCATGCGCCCAATTTTTTCAATATTAAAATTAATAATTAATTAACTGATTGCTTTGATGATAAAATCGGAAGAGCAAATATATCTTGTCATTTGATTTTAAAGAAGTAGGACTCTATAGGATAGACCAAGATATTCCAGAGCTATATTCTACATATTACAGTATTACGCAGTATTACGATCCTAGAAAATTTTGATAGGTATAGGGACTTGCTTAATATTTATTTCACTCACATGACCTAGAGTATATTTGTACCGTTGTACCGTTTTCACGTCAAATTCACGACTTCGCTATGAGGCAATTCAAAACACAAATTGAGCGGTATCTCCACGAGAATTCCTAATGGTTTACTGCTTTTCTAGGCTTGTTGATCTCTGCGCTTGTTTGTTTGGATTGAATGTCTACGACTTCATTTGCAAAGCCTTTTGTTTGTTTGTAACTATTTTTGTTTCTGCTCCGTTTGTTTCTTTTTAACTGCGTGGTTAGCCACGTGCAAATAAATTTATAAATAAATAAATAAATAAATAAGTTGGACACTCTTCTAGGCTGGCCTGTGAACCTTGAAATCTAACCGAATGTCCTCCAAATCGGAGTGAGCTTCTTACAGGTTAAACTACAGACTCTCCGCTTTTTTTTGAAGGAATTTTTTAAAAGAATTTTTTTGATTTTTTTACTTCAGCTGCCCAAATGAGTGCAATACAATTTTGAGAAAATTAAACGTTGTTTTAAAGCGCAGCAAGGCAACAGTCACGTAGTGCATTAAGACTGGATCGCGCCATGCACTCGGAAAGTAGGTCCAATGTTAATCTGATTATTAGTGTAAATACAGCTTACATGCAGCAAGAAGGTCAGGATATGTGTCTTTCATGTTGCACCGTTTGCATGTGTGAAACTCCATGCAATCAGAAATTTTGCTATCAATCGAATAAAAATCGCCAAGTTCCGGACGGACGCATGGCGCAATCTCTGTTTTGGCAATATAAAATGGACGTCTTACTGCTCTTTAAAATAAGGTTTAAACTAATAATGAATCAGTTTCTTTAAGCCTCAAGTGGCCGGTATCGAGGTTGTAAGCTGTCACAATGATGTTTTGTTGCGACCAAAACTTCTGCCGCCAGGCGGGACTCGAACCCGCACCTCCCTCTGACCGGGCGGGAATGCTCTACGCCTCTACACCACCGGCGCCGTTTGGTCGAACGCAACATCCACACCTCGTGGGACCGATCAGCACTCGATCAGCAAATGTTTAAACTATTGGTTTTCCTCAAAAAAAAATATTTTTAATTTCAAATTATGTGTTCTCTTACTGGGAAGTAAATTAAAACTTCAAAGAATGTCATACTAAAATTTTCCTTGAAGAAAAAGTAATTCCAACATTTCAGGAGAGTTTCTAGTCTAATGTAGAAGAAGATTCATTTTGATTTAGAAGAGCTTGATTTGATTTCAAAAAGTCATAAATTAAATTAGAAGAGTGTCCAATTCGATGTGAAAATGGTATATTTGCCAATGAAGAAGAGCTACAATTTATCAAAAGTGGATTAAACTAATTAACTAATTGAAGGAAAAAATTGGCGTTGAGTTGCTAGTGTACTAGACATCTATGTTCATAAGCAGAAATTCATAATCTGAACCTGCTCATGCCATCCATAAGCATAGGAACTAAGAGGCTTGAGCAGTGTCAGCACAGAGCGGTGTTACACTGAATGCTTGAAAGAACCGCGAACGGAAATGACGAAAAGGAGGCTTCTAGCAGCGGCTGCCACAGATGAGGCGAGCCCGCCTGCAGCGAATCAATCCGGTGTGGGACGACACCACCGAAAAAGCGACGCAGCCAGGTCGGAAATGTGTTAATCGGTCGTTTTTCGATCCTGCGACCGGCAGCAACTCAAGCGTTCCCGGACACGGCGACAGGGCTACCAATGGAGGAGAACCACGCCGACATTCGCCGATCAGATCGGCGAGCGGACCAGGCGTTCGTCGAGCGCTCCGCCACCGTCGCCGTCGCCGTACTGAGCTGCCGCGACTAATTGGAGGTGATCCGAGCCGGGCACGGGACCTGTGGCGGCGACGGATCGTCGCCGACGACGGCGACTGATGTGATTGTCGGCGTGCCAGATCACTTCGCCCAGCACACCACCACAGCCATCAGCCATCACAATCAATTCGGCGACGGTCGCTGTGACACGACGCCCGGACAGAGGAACCCCCGCGTCGAGCGCATGTCGTCCGTCGTTCCGTGTCGACGACCCGCTCCTGTTTGCCGACGATGCGAGGAAAAATCGCCGTCGCCCTCTTACGACGAAGAGCCACTTCGAGCTGTTTAGCAGCTCTCAACGAGCCTGCTGTCGAAGTGCGCGTATCGCTCGTACGTTAAGTGTAGCTGTCCACTCGAGAGAAGGCATGTTATAGAAGCCAGGTGCGCGGAGAGGTCTCCGGCAGGATCCATGGATCTTTTCGAAAACGACGGCAAAATTGTAAGGGAGCAATTTTCAAAAGATGAAACAGTGAACTGATTTGCGATGCAACCTTTCTTTGTGCCGAGAAAGGACACCCTGTCAGTGTTTGGTTCCCTGTTCGGTATATGTCGCGTAGGTGAGCAGCATTGGTAGGTGGGAACGCCTAAATCAATCAGAACGCGTTGGGCATGCCGTTCAGAGAGCGCGCATTCATTCAGTCGGTACCCTGATGGGCTGGTATGTGTTCGGGCTGTGCTCTGTTTGGTTTTCGTTGGTTGGCGCGCTCCCACCTGCCAATGCTGCTCACCTACGCGACATGTACCCACTGCTCTGCCTCCCTCGGACCTGGATAGATCCGATTCCCAATTATTTATTTACCAGGCTTTTCGAAACCCCAAATCCCGAGAATAGAAGAACTTCCTTATGTCTTCGTACTTTTATTACAGTAAAAAACTGGTTTCTTTATGTTGATTAGTGCAGCGGGATATGTTGGGTCAGAATCTTCAGAAGCCCATCCACCCTCTATTGAATGTACTCGATTTATTCTCCGAAGTGCCCTTTTTTGACGTGTCGAGAAACAGGTCACGAGAGTCCCAATCCGGTGCTTAATCTCAAAAACATAATTAAAATTAATCGTTATTGGTCGACACCGCTTACTGTCTGTACGGGTGTAAAGCTCCACTCGGTTTACTATCCTACGTTTTTTCGAAACCAGCACCGCAGGGGAAGGCATTTGAGGCTACACCTGTATTATGAATCGGTGGCATAGGATTCCAAATTACCTCATAAGCACGCAATAGGTGAAAATTAAAGTACAAGACCGCTTGAAAGTATTTTAGAAACAAATCAATGTCAGCTGTTGGTGGCTGCAGCACTCCAATCGGTTGGTCGCAGTTCAAGGCAGCTCTCCATAGTCCTATCCTCGTCCATAGGTTGGACCTTTGCGGTAGTCATTATGTCGAAAGGCCCGCTCTCAAATCAGGTAGTGGAAGTAATAATAAAAATAAAGAACAAGTAAGGATATGAAGAAAACAAAGGAAAATAAAATAACAAGAGAGAGAGAGAAGGAGGAGAAATTAGAGGAGAGAAGAGAAGATTATAGAAAAAACATGAGAAAGGTTCGTTTCGCCACTTTCTTCAGACGAACCTGTGTTTTGTGCTCCTCCCGTGGCTCTTCAGTGAAGAAGAGGAGCATTAAATAAGACTTTGTTTAACTCTGTCACTAATTTTAAATTTGGTAAATTATTACGATTTTTTATTTGTTCAATTATATTTCATATAAATATGTTTTATATAAATATGTATTATATAAATATGTTTTGATTACTAGTTTAATGGATGAGCTTTATTTTATTTATCTATTAATTTTATTTATTTTTTAAAAATTAAATGAACAAATAAGTTTATACAGGGTGCGCCATAAATATGGTCACTTTTTCGCGCGTCATTTTTTGTATTTGTTTGTGAGCGTTTTTATGTTTTCACTGTTTCTTCGAATTCTACGTGTCATCTTAACCTATAACTGTTTTTTTTTTGCATCTCCACACTGCTTCTATTAGAAATGGTAAAGTCTTGTTATCACAGAGGCGCAATCTTAGATCCGAGAAGGGAAGGATTTTCTTTTCCCAACATCGCTCGTCTGCTGAAGCTGCACAAGATGACAGTCTATCGCTGTGTGGAAGGTAATTCTCTCGTTGATCGTTCCCGACCTGGCTGCCTGGTATCCGTAGCTACGACCAGTCTTTGAAAAATCGTGAAAGAACAATTCAAGTGGAATCCAGGCCGCAGCATGAGAAAGATGGCATCCGAGCTCAATGTATCGACTACGACGATGAAGAGAGTTGCTAAGAATGAACTTGGACTATACCCCTACAAGTTCCGTCAACTGCACGGACAAACGCCTGCACAGATGGAAGGAAGAAGAAAAAAACGTCCAAGCCTCCTCGAGCGGCACGACCACTGCACGACGCTCTTCACTGATAAAAAACTTTTCTCAATTGAGCAGTCTTTTGACCGCCGAAACTCGCGGTTATTGGCTGAGAGTGGTGAGAATGCAGACACCGTTAACAGAAACTCTCATGCAGCTTCCCTGATGGTTTGGGCCGGAGTTTGCGCCACAAGATGGACACGATTGGTTTTCGTTGAAAAAGGAGCCAAGGTCAACACCAATGTCTACGTGAACAACATTGTGATGAAGGAGTTGCTTCCCTAGGCTCAAGACACTCTGGAATACAACATGGACCTTTCACCAGAACGGCGCACCCGCTCATAAGTCCAAGAAGACTCAGGAGTGGTGCTCAAGGAATCTTCCCAACTTCATCCCTGTTTCTGGATGGCCGAAAAACTCGTAAGATTTGAGTGTTATGGATTACTGCGTTGGTTCATTCTAGAGGGTGAAGCCTGCGCTAAAAGGCGCACTACGACTCGAGGATTGAAATCTTCACGGGAAAAAGCATGGAAGGAAATTCCGCAAGCAACCTTGCGTGCCGCCGTTGAGTCCTACCCTAAGCGTCTGAAGGTTGTCATTCGTGCCAAGGAAGATCATATTAGATGATATCCATTTTGCGTGTTAACTTGATTGTAAGAAAATTGTTGAGGAAGTTTCGCTGTTTCCTGATAAACTCTGCGTGAGTAATTCGCTTTTTATTGAGTGACCATATTTATGGCGCACCCTGTATAGCCATATATCTAGGATTAATTAATTTTTATTTTTAATTTAATAATATTTTATAAATTTTTATATACAAATAAAAATAACTCACATGCACTTTCAGTGCACCACCATTTTGCGTTGAACTACCTTCATAAATGAAAGTACTTCTATATCACTTATTATTTTATGATAGTATACCACATGCTTCGATGTTTTGAAGTGCACAGTATCGGTGGTATATAGTGGTATATATCATTATATGAAGTGAAATAAGTAGAATTGGTGGTAAATAACATCATGTGTAGTAAAATAAGAGGAATAGGTGACATTAAATTTTTGTTTTGCAGACTCATTTATAAAGAACATTTACAATTTATCAACTTTATTAGATAATATTTTTCATATGATAGATATTTATAATACATATGAAGCTTATATTGCTAAGGGTTCTAACAAGTTATTTTATAATTTCAGAATATTATTGTATTAGGTTCCACGGATCTCCCTCGATAGAGAGCCTTCGGGCTCTCTTGTTAAGAGGGATCTCGGGCCGCTTGTCGCAGGGCCACGTGGCGCGTCCCCGGGTGGTGGATAGGGGAATTAAACGCGAACCAAATGCGACCGTGTACTGCCCAGAGACGCAGGTGGGATGCAGGGGATGGACTCCTTGCTCCTGCTGTGTCGGGTCGATGCGTTCCTTGTGCGTGGGAGCGGCATGTTCGTGCACTGTGTGCGTGGATGTGTCCGTGACTGTGCGGATTGTAACTGTGTCGGCTCGGCCAAAAGCTTGCACTCGGTAGACTGGGAGTACATGTAAGGCGATTCGAGGCCGCCTTAAGTCTCGCCCCGTCCCTTCGGGCAGTCTGGCTGGCTGCCCGGAGTACCCCGCCCGCACGACAGAGCCTGACTAGCTACCCGTGTTGTATTCCAGTCAAACACAGCAGCACTAAAGGGCCTCATTCCCCTGACCCCGAAAGAGCCCCCATTTCTGCAGCGATGGGAAGGACGAGTACGGAGAGGCTGCTAAAATCTCAGGGCCTAACCAGGCTGCGCAAACTGAGAAGGACTAGGATGACGATCTGTACTTACAACGCCCGCACGCTTGCGTCGGAAGCATCCGTCGAGGACCTGATGATGCAAGCCAGGAAGATCAAGTACGACGTCATCGGACTGACCGAGACGAGAAGACACCACCCCCTACACGCCGCCTACGACTCCGGAGAAGAACTGTTCCTCGGAACATGCGACAGCAGGGGAGTAGGCGGCGTTGGTGTCCTCGTCAACACGCACTTGGCCATGAACATCGATTCGTACGAGTCTCTGACAAGCCGAATCGGACGTCTGCGACTGAAGCGATGTGGCTCCGTGCCAGCCTTGACTGTGTTCGTCGCGTATGCCCCAACATCCGACTACGACGACGAAGACGTCGAGGCCTTCTACGTGGAGCTGGAGAAGTTCTATAAGGAAGATCACACCTTCTACAAGGTGATCGTCGGCGACTTCAACGCCAAGATCGGGCCACGAAGGTCGCCGGAAGAACTTCACATCGGAACCCACGGTTTGGAGTGGAACGAGCAAGGTGAAAGGCTGTCTGAGTTTATCATGTCGACCAAGACCATCCATGGAAACTCGCAGTTCCAGAAGCCTCCCTCCCTACGATGGACCTGGTAATCCCCCGGTGGCCAGTTCCACAACGAGATCGACCACATCATCTTCAATCGCAAGTATTGCCTGACCGATGTCTCCGTTGTCCCCAAGTTCTACACGGGATCGGACCACCGCCTCCTTCGCGCGAGGTTCCGCTTTTCGCGTCAAGGAGAGAAAGCCGCGAAGTTCAAGAAGAGGAGTCCCAGAACGACCATCAACTGGGATCTCTACACCTCTCTTGCCGGCCTTTGGGAAGATGCCGTCATGGACAACGTCGACGAGGAATACGATCGCTTCGTGCACCATCTCCACGATAGTGCTAAGGGAGCCGAGAGCTTGAAGACCACCAAGAGACGCCTGTCTCCGGAAACTCTCGAGCTGATACGCCAACGTGGAGCAGCACGAGCGTCAGGCAACTATCAACTGACGTCCGAGCTTGCAAAGCTATGCAGAGCGGCGATAAAGGAAGATCTGAAGGAGAGAAGGGCGGAAGTGTTGGCTGAAGCAGCAGAGGCAGGGCTGAGCATCCGCAATGCCCGCCGGAACTTCGCCAACTTCAAGACCAAGATGACCGCTCTCCGACGTCCTGACGGAACCGTCACCTCTTCCAGAAGGACCATGGAGAAAGTCATCCACGACTTCTACTCCGATCTCTTCGATAGCCACGTCCACCTGCCCCTACGCCATCTTCCGCAGGATGGATACGTCATCCCCTCTGTTCTCCCTTCCGAGATCCGACACGCCATCTCGTCGGTGAAGAAACGTACAGCACCCGGTCCTGACAGGATCAGAGCTGAACACCTGAAGAACCTCCCGCCAGCGCTCATCAACACCTTGGCGCGGCTCTTCACACGCTACCTGTCCGAATGCAAGGTTCCATCTCAGTGGAAGACCAGCAAGACCGTCTTGCTGTACAAGAAGGGAGACGTGCACGACATTGGCAACTATCGCCCGATCTGCCTTTTGTCCGTAGTCTACAAGCTGTTCACTCGAGTCATCCTGAATAGGATTAGTAGAACGCTGGACGAAGGACAGCCATGCGAACAAGCAGGATTTCGGAGAGGATTCAGCACGATCGACCACATACACACCATTACGAAGCTCATCGAAGTGTCGCGAGAGTATAAGCTGCCGCTGTGCCTTACGTTCATCGAATTGAAGAAGGCATTCGACTCCGTCGAGACTGAAGCGGTCATGGAAGCCCTGCTCACACAGGGCGTTCCTACTCAGTACATCAGAGTCCTTCGAGAGCTGTACAGTGGATTCACGACCAAGATCTCACCATTCTACAACGACGTCGTCATTGACGTGAAGAGAGGGGTTCGACAAGGGGATACCATATCCCCGAAGCTCTTCAGCGCCACCCTCGAAAACGTCATGCGCGAACTAGAATGGGATGACATGGGAGTGAAGGTCGACGGCCGGCAACTGCACCATCTTCGCTTCGCTGACGACATCGTTCTCATAACACCGAGCATCAGTCAGGCGGAGCGAATGCTGGCCGACTTCGATCGTGTATGTGGAAGCGTTGGACTGCAGCTGAATCTTACGAAGACGATGTTCATGAAGAACGGATGGGTTTCTGATGCCCCATTCTCGCTCAACGGAACGAACATCTCCGAATGCTCCAGCTATGTGTATCTGGGTCGCGAAGTCAACATGGCCAACGACCTAGCACCAGAGCTGAGCAGGAGGAAACGAGCGGCTTGGGGAGCTTTCAAGAGCGTCGAAGAAGTCGTGAAGAAAACGAAGAACGTCCGACTCCGTGCCCACCTATTCGACTCCACTGTTCTTCCTGCCCTAACATACGCCTCAGAGACCTGGGCTATACGAAAGCAGGATGAACACGCGATCAGCGTCGCGCAGCGTGGAATCGAGAGGACGATGCTCGGAGTGACACGACTCACGCAAGTGAGAGAAGGCCTCCGGAGTTCCGAGCTTCGCCGACGTTCGAAGATCAGAGGCGCTGTCGCATGGGCCAAGTCGTCGAAAATTAGGTGGGCCGGCCACGTAATGCGATTCGCAGACACCCGCTGGACGAGAGCCGTCACAGACTGGATTCCGCGGGATGTCAAAAGAACACCAGGACGCCCACCAACGCGTTGGTCGGACTTCTTCGTGAAAGCCCTGAACGACCGATATGACGCTCTTCGTGTCTCTCGAGCGAGGAGGATCCATTGGACCACTCTGGCACGCGACAGGGACGAATGGAGACGCTGCCCGCTCGAGCAAGTCGATGATCAACGGGACGACAGGTGATACAGGTGATTGTATTAGGTTGGCAACTAATTTCGTGGACTCTCACCTTCAACAAAAGTGTTCATAAACAAATAACAAATAACAGTTTTTAACCAAAGTAAGATTTGTTGGAACGCGGGACTGCTTGCCATTTATCAGCTACCTGGCCCATCCCACAGCCGTAGAATTCTTGTGCTTTTGAAGCCAAGAATCCTTGGAGGTGCATTTTGACATGGTCCACATTAATAAATCGTCCTCCAACCAAGAGTGCTGCAGCGTGCTATAAAGGTGCTAGTCAATTGGCGCACAGCCTGTGCTGTCCAGCTAAGGTCTTCGATTTTTTGAAGCTCCCGATTCGTGACGTGTGATCTGGCGTTATCTTGCTGATAGATAATTCCGCTCCTGAAAATCTGTCTGAACCGATTCCAGCGGAGTTCATCCTACGCACGGCCAGGTTGAGAAGAGTAGATTACAGCATTAATGCCGGAACCGTTCTTGACGAGCTCCCAGAAGTTAATACCTTCTTGACACCACCAAACGGAGGGAACGTAGCGAACCGGACGCCTCAAAAAATAGAAGACTGTGAATGGGAGCGTCAAACTCATCCACCTTACAGCACAGACCTTGTGCCGAGTGACTACCATATTTTTAGTTCGGTGCAGTACTTCTTGGTTGGAAGACGATTTAATAATGTGGACCGGGTCAAAATGCACCTCCAAAGATTCTTGGCCTTAAAAGCACAATAATTCTATGGCCGTGGGATAGACCAGCTACCTGATATATGGGAAGCACTTCTGCGTTCCGAGGGATCTTATTTTGATTAAAGATTGTCATTAGTTATTTGTTAATAAATACTTTTGCTGAAGATTCTTGAGAGTCCACGAAATTAGTTGTCAACCTAATATATCATGTACGTGTCTGATAAAATGCTATTATCCCATTCGTTTTTAATTGTTTATATTTTGTTTGATTATTGTATATAACTCTTTTTTAATTTTGTTAAATTTATATTTATAACAAATAAAATTATTTTTATGTATACATTTTAATGTTATTATAAATTCATTAGTATATCCATTTTGTACATATATGTTTTTAAGTTCAATGATTCTTTCAATGAAAGAATCCAATTTAGAACATGTGTTGGCTATTCTTAGGGTTTCTGTTAATATAACAGCTTTTTCACATTTATTGATATTGCTGTAGAACTGGGGGAAATCTTAAAACTTTGAAGTTGAAGTCGTCAGTTTTGTTGTACAATTTGGTTTCTATCATTCCATTGGTTACATTTAAAGTAATATCTAAGTAATTGCAGTTGTATTCGTTGACATGTGTTTTTTCAATTCTGATGTATCTTTGTAGACATGTTTTAAGATATTATCAACTACTTCTTCATTTAGATTATGTACAACTAGTAAGTCATCCATATATGTGTATGGTATAAAAATAGCTTTATCATCTCTATACGTCTTGGCAAAATGATGTGCAAGTACTGATAAAGTCAAGTCGGCTAATAATGGACTAAAATTACCTCCTTGAAGAACACCTTTATTCTGTTGAAAAATAACTGAATTAAGCAAAACATAACTATTTTTAAGTAAATACTCAACACAGTAAATAATATCTTGTTTGCTGAATACGTTATATTTCAAACTTAACAAATCATTATCAGTATAAAACACTTTATTTTTTATACAGGCTATGTTTTTGTTGTTTGAGTTTTTAAAACAAATTTTAATTACATCCATAATATTATTTGTATGTTGTTAAGTTAATATGGAATTTAATACTTAACACAACTCTTAGATAATTCAGGAAATATTAAGTTTATTATTCCAGACTCATGCTCTCTATCTCTCTCTCTTCAGCTTAGCCTTCCCCTTTGAAATACCAAATATCCTTCGTATCCTTAGTAACGTTGAGTAGATTCAGAAGGTAAACATATATTAAGAAATCAATATATTAAAAGAACTACCAAAACCTTAATAGACCGTTGTGCAGTCCAAACATGCGCAATTCCATAATTAGGTTTCAGGGTCCCAGAAAGGTGCAAAAATGGAGCATACTTTCTCATTATTTGAAGAGTGGAGATTCTCGAGGTGGTATTCATTTCTGCCACAAGACACAACTTACAAAGAGAGCCTCCGAAATTGCGGCAAGCTTTTGTGATGGAATTTTTTACAGGATGTAGGCTCCCGTGTGGGAATTCTAAATCCTAGTTAGTCAATCCATTTTTTTTTCGGACTGCTCTTGTGTGCTCGAAAAAAGGCGTGTGAAAACGTGAGCACGAAGTTCATCACGCCCTGCTGGCACTCATCGAATGTGGTCGATTGGCGCATTAGATATTGTTCCCAACAACAGCACAAACGGAAATCGAACCCACGATGACATTCCTGTGAAGCGTGAGCACTATCCACTGCGCCAACCGACTACTTTCGGTAGGCGGCAGCAGGGCGTGGCGAACTTCGCGCTCACGTTTTTACACACCTTTTTTCGACCACAGAAGAGCATTCCGAAAATGGTTTGGATTTCCCATATGGGGCTCTACGACCTGCAGAAATTGCATCGCAAAAGCCCCCTCAAGTTTGGAAGCTCTCCTTGTCAGGTCCTTCCCGGGCTATAAATTTATGTTTAGGACGTTGTGTTTGGCTAAATAGCGCCTGGTACGGCAGAATGCAGGGGTAAAGGCCCAATTACCGCCTGGCGGTAAAATTTTGATCGCAGTAGGACATCCTTTCAAGTAGACATTTGAAACTTGTTTTTGTGCGTGAAAAATCATTTCTGTAGGGTTGATATCATTCAAGCATCCAGGACAATTGTGCGACGAGTCTATGCATTTTGGTTCGAATTTTTGAAAATGAAGAACCCACCGGGTTAGTCGACGATCATGAGGGCGACCGACGGACTCGATTCGGTGTGGACGCTTCTAGCGCTGACAGGGAGTAGCGATGGATCCAGCTCGTACGTGGATGTTTCGCCAGAGCCTACACACCAGCTGGCTAAAGTGCATCAATGGCTATTGATATTCGGCTACAAGGAAACACTGATACTTACATTGATTGGCTAAAATATGTATATGGGTGTATAATCTTGGATGACGATGAGGATAACAGATTCTATTAGGTTTTATATTACTGCTCTTGAAGGACTTATTGAAGTATGGCGAAGAAAAAATTCGAACGGTATTTTATCTCAACTTCAAATTGGGACAATCCGCAGCCGAGACCGCTCGAGAAATCGGTCAAGTGTGGGGGTCTGATAGTGTTGGAGAAAGCACTGTGCGCCAGTGGCTCAGTAAATTTCTAACCGGAGATTTCAGGCTTGAAGATGACCCCCGGAGCGGTCGACCTAGACAATGCTGGATGACGAGTTGAAGGAATTGGTGAGAGCTGAACCATCCCAAACAGTTTGCGGGACAGCAGAAGAGAAGGGCTAGACGTCAGTAAAACCTCTGTTTCGGATGCTTCGAAATGCCTTGAAAAGATGGAAAAGCTCTAAAAGTGGGTGCCCCACGAATTGATTGAGCGGCAAAAACTGTCAGGTTTTGAGACTTGTTCTTCTCTACTTCTACGTAACGAAGCTGACCCGTTTGGATCGAATCATCACTTGAAAGGAAATGTGGATGCTGCTGAAAAGCTGGATGCTGCTGAAATGACAACAGGAAACGTTCCGGACAGTGGTTGGACGCCGAGGAACCCCCTAGGCGTTTTCCAAAGGCGAACCTCCACTAAAAGCTATGGCTTTCAAGTTTCAATGTTTTTCCATCAGGGGCTACGAAACTGTTCCTAACATTTACTTCTGCGTTGTTAACGTCAGCTATTATGGCTAAGCAATTCATCCCAACTGAGAGCATATTCGGCACGTCATGTTATTCCTGCATCAATCTGGCCTCAATGCCAACGAATCGTATCGTCGCTTGAAGGATGTCTACAACGAGAGGGCTACTGCTTGAAGTACTGTGTACTAGTGGTTCTCGAAGTTTGCAGTTGGTGAATTCTCCGTTGAAGATAATGAACGAGAAGGGCGCTCGATGACACTGGACTTGGATGGCCTCCGAAGTAGAGTGGAAGCGGACCCATACCAAACCACTCGCGAACTATCAAGCACTCTTGGTGTTAGTCACTCAACAGTCGTTCGAGGATGGAAGTCGATTGGCAAGGTGCAAAAATTGGGTCGCTGGGTACCTCACGACTTGACACAACATGACATGGATCGCAGAGCCGATGTCGCTCTGTCTCTCCTTACCCTCAGACGTACCCACGGATGGCTGGACAACCTTGTCACCGGGGATGAGAAGTGGATACTCTACTCAAATTATCACCGGCGTGCACAGTGGGTTGACGCAACTGGAGAGGCAGAGGACGCTCCGAAACCCGACCTTCACGTGAAAAGGTGATGCTATGCACTTGGTGGAGCGTTCTTGGAGTAGAATACTGGGAGCTGCTGGACGAAGGGATAACAGTGACGGGAGAGGTTTACGTCAACCAACTGAGGAAGAGAGGGACCACCTTCAAACCACACGAGGAGAGCAAGTGAAGGTGTATTTTCAACACGACAACGCTAGCCGGCATATTGCTAGAGCGACGGCGGCTGAGTTGGCGGACTACGGATGGACCGTTCTTCCACATCGCGTTCTTCAACGCTATTTGGACGGCCAGCAATTTAGGAACCGAGAGGATGTCAAGGAGGCGCTGCTCACATTTTTCGAATCACAACCAGCCACGTTTTGGAGAAAAGGCATCCATGACTTACCAGCACGTTGGCGAAAGACAACTGATGTAAAGGGTGGTTACTTCAAATGATTTGATATTGCTGTTCGTATGTTGTGATAATAAATATTTCATGCCCCAAATATCCGAGAACTTATGCACCAACCTAATAATAATACTGTAAGTTTCTGACAGCTTGTTACAGGCATCAGTCAAAAGTGCTGTCTCTCACACATACAACTAGCCTATGGATAGTCATCTTCGTAGGCACTAGATAGCACTTATTACTCAGTTGTTTTTCCTTATTGAGGTGCATAATGACACCATAGTACAGGGTGGTCCACATGAAGTGTTACGGGCTATAGAAAGTCCATTTTTCGAAATATCTCTTACATTTTGTGCTTTGCTGTGGTGTTATCCGTTTTCTCCGTATCTTTTAGTCTACCTATGGTCAGTTTTATTCTACGTTTTTAGGTAAACATGGTTTCGCTTGAGGATCGTTCAGCAGTTTGTATTCCTAGAAATTAACCAAAGGACAGCACCTCACTGAGGAAATGAAGACTTCAAAATAGGAGAAATGTAGAAAGATGAAGGTCCTTACGCGCGGTAACAAGCGCGACCGAGTTCTCTTCACAGACGAGAAGATATTAACCGCAAAACCACTCCAAAACGCGCAGAATCAACGGAAACTGCTGCCAAAAGGATCCGCAAAAGCCGTCAACGTCGGATGAGCTCATTTTTCACAGTCCTTGATGGTATAGGCTGGAGTATTGGGTCTGAGCAAGACCAGGCTTGTTTTTATTCAAAAACAAGTCAAGATCAATGCCGAAATCTATGAGAAGCAAATCCTGGAGAACGGGTGTAATACCTTGGCACAAGGAAATGCTAAGGACATAGACTGGACCTTCCAGCAATATTGGGCACCAGCTCACGGTGCTAAGAAGACTCTGGAGTGGTGTGAGGCCAATCTCCCGGATTTGTGGACGAAGGAGGTTTGGCCTTCAAACTCGCCCGATCTCAACCCTATGGATTTCGCCATCTGGTCAATCCTAGAACAAAAAGCGCTCTTTCAGACACAGTTCACTGGATTCGCTAAAAAGAGCTCTGGAGAAGACATGGGACGAAATGTCACCGGAAATGATCGCGCGTATCCTCAAGAATTTCCGAAAGAGATTGCATTGAAGCCAAAGGAGCACATTTTGAATGTGATGTATGATATGTTTTGTATAATTTTCTTGACTTTCGATTGATTGTACATTTTTCTTATTTGTGTTTGTTTGTACAAAGTTGTATATAGTTTTATGTGTAACACTTCATGTGGACCACCCTGTATACCATGGGCAAGCTGGACTGATTTTCTGTAGTGATCATACTACATACTTGTGGGTCCTACCCTTCTCTGGTTATTTTCTCCTTCATAGATGCGCAGGTTCATAGATGGTGGGCCTTTCCTCAATGTACTCGATAGCTTTTTAGTGTTTTCGCTGTTTGCAAGTTGAGTTCTCAGTTTTTTTCCTATTTTTGTTCTTTCCGGACAATTTTTTCGCGGCCTGTTCCCGACCATTGTTGGCACATCCCTATGGATAAATAAATAAATAAATAAATAAAGGTAGTGGTCTCTGTGTGTTGATCGGCGGCTGGTGTGATCCATTACATCTTTTTATACCAAGCCAAACGATCACAGCAGAGTCCTACTGTAAGGAAATCGACGAAATGCACGGAAAATTGCGTCAGGTTCCGCCAGCATTGGTCAACAGAACAAGCCCGATTCTTTCGCATGATAACGCCTCCCAAGGTTTCACAAATCACTATTCGAAAATTGAACGAATTAAGGGTTGAAGTTCTGCCTCGTCCGCCATATTCTCCAGACCTCTCTCCAATCGACCAGCACATTTTCAAACACTATCAGTACTTTCTCGCTGGTAAAAACTTCACCAAGTTCAGGACCAAACCAATCAAGGCCATACCAAAACAGCTTTCGTAGATTTTGTCGAATCTCGACCATGTAAATTTTTCGTTGATGGAATAATCAGCGCACTTTGGCCAACGGGTATTGGTGGCCCGTTGGCCAAAGTGCGCTGATTCGAGCGGTGCTTATTTCAACTAAATCTGATAAGATTTGAGAAAGTCACGGTAGTTTAAATCGAAGCACTCAAAACGATGAGAACTTTCCGTGCTGCCTAATATTAGGCTGTAATAGTTCAAGGGCAAGTTGTAGTGTCTTATGCCAAGCACTTCCGTGTATGTTTTCCGCAGTGGTATTGTAACTGGTAAATTAAACGGGAAAGGAGCGATCTTAGTTGACCAACGTCGTAGCTGCAAACCAGCAAATGGAGGTAAATCGTTTCTAGAAAGCAATAAACCACTAGAAGTATCGTATCTATAGCATAGAAGTCTTCTTCTTCTTCTTCTTCAGCGTCTGTCCCGCTTCGTAGCGGGGTCCGCTATTCTGGTGTCATGACGCCACCTTTCCCGATCCAGCGCTAGATCAGGGTGGACATCAGCCGCTTTCAAGTCCGTATGTAACGTATCAGCCCAGCGCTGCTTCGGGCGCCCTCTAGGCCGCTTTCCTGTTACCTCGAAGTTAAGGCCTATCTTGCGGACGCTGTCTTCTTCTCCACGCAGAACGTGGCCGTACCATCGTAAGCGAGCTTCGCGCATCTTGTCCGCTATCGGCGCGACACCGAACTTCTGCCGAATAGCTTCGTTTCGGATGCGGTCCATGCGCGTGACTCCAGCCGTCCAGCGCAGCATCTTCGTCTCCATGACGCTGAGGCGCGTTTCAACTTCCTTGGTCGCAGGCCAACACTCAGCGCCGTACATCGCTACTGGCCGGATGACTGCCCTGTAGATCTTTGACTTAAAGCGCTCCGGTATCTTCCTATCGCAGAGCACCCCAGTCAACGAGCGCCACTTGGACCAAGCTGCACTCACGCGTGAATTCACTTCGACCATCAGTTTGCCGTCAGACGCGACTGCTGATCCCAGGTACTTAAAGACCGCAGTGCGTGGAAGCTCGATGCCGTTAACCTTGATGGAGGTGGACTCGGTAACGTCCGTCGTTAAATACTCGGTCTTCTTCACGTTCAATCTGAGTCCAAACCGCTCCAAGCGATCACACCAAGCTTGCAACTCTCGCTCGAGTTCTCCTTTATCTTCGCTAGCGAGCATCACGTCATCGGCATAAAGCAACGTCCAAGGGACGGGCTTCTGAAGATCTCGTGTGATGGCATCCATGACGACAACAAAGAGGAGTGGGGAAAGCGCAGAACCCTGGTGCACCCCGACAGAGATGGGGAACTCCATCGAGGTTCCAGCTGCAGCTTGAACTCGACTCTTTGGACAAGAGTAGAGAATTCGCACCCACTCTATGAGCTCTTCGGGAACTCCATGATGTCGCAAGGCGTACCATATCACTTCACGCGGTACGCGGTCAAAGGCCTTCTCCAAGTCGAGGAAGGCGATATGCACTGCCTTCTGTTTCTCGCGATGCTTCTCTATCAGGAGGCGAGTGGCGTGTATGGCATCAACGGTGCCACAACCAGCCACGAAGCCGCACTGATTGCTGGACAGCTGGACGATGTCCCGAATTCGTCCATCGACAATTCGCTCAAAGATCTTCATGCTGTGCGGAAGCAAGCGAATCGGACGGTAATTGGAGCAGTCTGCAGGACTGCCCTTCTTCTTCCAAATCGGGATCGTCGTACTTTGGCGCCAACACTCAGGCACTTTCTTCTCCGCCACAACCTGATTAAAGAACTTCGCCAACCACTCAGCAGAGTACCAGTACTTCGACTTCCACAAATCAGCTGCCACGTCATCGGGCCCAGTCGCTTTGCCTGGCCTCATCTTCTTCAAAGCCGCTTCAGTCTCCTCCACGGTGATCTTCTGAACGGGGCCGTGGGTTGGAGCCGTTGAAGGGATGGCTGGATGAGGAAATTCTACCGTAGAGATTTCCTCAAAGTAATCGCGCCATCGCTTCAATGCCTTCTTGCGGTCCGTAAGAAGATGGCCGTTCTCATCATTGATGCCGAAGAACTTCTCGATGTCCTCGGTCTGGCGATGGCGATTCTTTGCAAGTCGGTACAGATACCGCTCACCATCACGAGACTCGAGCTTCTCGTTGACATCTCCATAATGAGTGGCTTTCGCAACAGCCACGGCCTTCTTTGCAGCTTTCTTCGCTTCTTGGTACTTCTGCCAGTTATCGGCTGTCTTTTCGCCGAGAAACACGTGATAGAGCGACTTCTTCTCTCGAACCTTCGCTTTCACGTCGTTTGTCCACAGCCATGTCTGCTTGTCGACCTTCCGTCGCCCAGGCTTCGTAATGCCGAGTTCTGACTGTGCAGCTTGACGAATCGCGTCGGTCGCCTTCTTCCAAGTTTCGTCGACAGTCGTGACTGTCGGTAACCGCACGCGAGAAATCACAGCTTCTTCCTTCTCTCTGATTCGCCACCACTTAATTCTAGCTGCACCGCATCGCTCAACCTGCTTCAGCCTCGGAGGGGCGATCTTCAAAGTGCAGATCAGCGGTCGATGCTGTGGGGCGACCGTCTCATACGGCACGATCTTCGCGTCTGTGACAAGACTCCGGTCGCGATCTCTCACAAGGACAAAGTCTATCTGAGACTTGGAGCTCCCACTATAGTATGAGATGAGGTGGGAGTCGCGTTTTCGGAAAACGGTGTTCACAATGGTGAGATTATGCGATTCCGCATACTCAAGAATGCGCTCACCATCGGCGTTACGTGATCCGTATCCGAACCCACCATGACAGCTGTACCCGTCTTTCGTAGCACCTACGTGCCCATTAAGGTCACCAGCGACTATGATGACATCTTTCGACGGTACCACTGCTGTCTTCTCATCAAGCAGGCTCCAAAACTCTTCCTTGGCTTGATCCGAGCAGCCAGTCTGCGGAGCATACGCTGAGAAGAAGTGATAGAGTCGCTCCTTAGCGGCGACAACGATCTTCATCAATCGATCGTCAAAGCGCTCGACGCTTACAATCGAGTCACGAAATCGTTCGGAGACGATTATTCCGACACCACTGGTGGTCCTGGGACTTCCACATAGAACGGCCTTAAAGCCTCGTCCTATATCCCTTGACTTGCGGCAGGAACACCTCGTCTCCTGCACCGCACAGAAATCAACTCTTCTACGCTCCAGTGCTTCAACCAACTCGCACGAGCGGCCCGTCAACGTACCCACATTCAGCGTAGCCACGCGGGTCCTGCTTACGTTACGGGACTTTCGGACTAGCTCAGTTGCCCCCCGATGCCGTCCTCGCATCAGGGACCCTCGCATACTTCTCACACTCGCCGGGCTCTGCGAGTGCGCGTCGGCTCCCGCGGACGCCGTAGCACTATCTCGAAACACTTGAGCTGTCATACACCATATGATGTGACATGGGTCTTCGTAGGCCGGCCTGTCACAAGGGCCTGTCGCCTGCAATCGAGTGTCCGTGTTCGGCTTAACTCGCAGAGCGAGTAGTTTCCAGTGTCACCACGTGGAGGAACGGACATCGCCACCTATAGCATAGAAGTCAGATAGCACTTTTTTTCTGGCTGGTGTTCATTTTTTACTTCATGCACTCAAGGGTGCGTCAAAAAGGAAAAAACAGTCAGCACTCCACAATGAAAGAAACTATGTTCGGTATGTCAAGAACGCAATAAAAGGGCTAGGAAGGAACAAGAGTCAAGACAAAACTAAGTAGGAAACTGCGGAGTCGTAATTGTTTTGTCAACATTGCTGATCCTGAAATACCTCAAAGAATTCATAAGCCTACAAACACATTCTTCTTACGAGTAAAATCCCCAATGTACTAAAAACGAGGAAAAGAACAGACCTATATTGCGGCTGTACTTGACTTGAAAGAATTTTGTGGTATCCTTACGAAATTGACATATCCCTTTATCTTGAAACCTTCACGAGTTTCCTGTGGATTCAACGTTTAGCGAGAATACAATGATCACGCATTTTCTACATGCTCGACCTTTTATGAATTCCGGCAAAATCCTCCTTTTTGAAATCTCGATTTCGTCAAGCTTCGCACCAAGGTTATTACAGCGCTTTACTCGGCTTACCCTAAGACCGTTTCGCCTTCTTTGGAGCATGGAAGAATCCAAACTACACTTGAGTAGTTACTCTCCTAATATCAATTCATCGTACAGAAAGGGACTCAAAGGTAGATGGAAAAGCCATATTAAAAAATGACCGAAGGCTAATCTTAGTGGTGGAAACCGAAGAGCTCCACCAGTCTTCGTCAGATGGAGGAGGATGTTGGTGAGATGGTGATGAGTACCCCAGGAACATAACAAGATCCAGTGAGTTAACACCTACGGTACCAGACGCGTCTTTTGAATAGACGCCGAAAAAACAGCATTTTTGCGGTTTTTGCGTCTTTTTGCTATAACTCCCCCAAAGGTCATCCATTTCAAAAACCAAGGGCACATCTGAGCTCAGAAGATCGAGCTCTATCGTTCGGTATATACATTTCATATGAAAAATCAAAAATGGCCAAAATTGAAAACTTGCGCTCCATTGAGAAGGCCGGCCGCGGACGAGTTGTCGGCCGCGGCCGGCCTTCTCAATGGAGCGTTTTCAATTTTGGCCATTTTTGATCTTTCATATAAAATGTATATACCAAACGATAGAGCTCGATCCCCTGAGCTCAGATGTGCCGCCCTTGGTTTTTGAAATGGATGACCTTTGGGCGAGTTATAGCAAAAAGAGGCAAAAACCGCAAAAGTGCGGTTGCAGTTATTGCGTCTCAGCTATGCCCTCGTCCTCTCGATTGATTTTGAGGTTTCGTGATGCGGTTCAGATCATGTGCAGGGATCATAATAGCCACCTGATATCAGATCGCTTACATGACATTGGACCCTGTGCTCACCAACATCGATCTTTGCGAAGACGACGTTTCTACAGCGGCCTTCCTATTTCCTCGACGTACTTAGCGCGCGCTGCTGTTTGCTGCGCGAATCCTTTGTGAAGGCAGCGTGCACCTTCTTTTGCTGCTCAAGCCCGGTTTGCTGCCACAGCAAAATATGCTCGAGGCTTAAACCGCAGCCGCATGCATAAGGTACATCACTCTGATGTCATACAGTCATCTATTTTCGTCACTCCTTCTCCCGTTTCCCAAAAAGACAGGTGCGGTCGTCATAACCGATGGTGGACTAGCTGTCCCTTCAGTTTTATAGGAGGGACTTTCACCACTCTTACCAATCACTGGAGCTCTGCCTTTGTGGGCAAACACAGATAAATGTGCTGACTTCGTCCGATATGAACGGTACGGTGAATGAGTTTTGTTTCGTTCAGCCTCGCTTCAGGTTGAAACCATTGAGGGATGGCTGCGCTTGGTAGAATTTGCTGTAGTATCGATTCAGAGAAGCATTGTGTCCCACAAGCTTCCTAGGCAGCGCCTTCTGGGTGCTGTTAAGCGGCACTGCGAACGGTGTTCCCACCTTGATGACTATAGCCTTTTTCGTACTAGACATGTTCGTAGACCTAAAGTGAACCAGTGTATTTTGTTACAAGGTTTGCGATTTATTACGATTTAAAAGAACAACACAGCGATTTATCGATTTTATTCCTGTCCTAAAATTGTTGCTCCGTCCCGTGCTCAATGAATGTAGAACAACCATTTAAACTTAAATACCTAAAAATATGCACGTCTGTTTATTTAATCATTTCTTTATTTATTCATTTACTCGAAGTGATTTTGTGTCAAAGGAACCAAACAACTATACACACGACGGACCTTTGCTAGCTCGGAGTAAGAAGAAGAACGCTACGAATACAGGTTGATAGGCAAACAACAAATAACAAGCAAGGGCGAGTCGAAAGTCGTGTGGAAAAACTGCTGCCACGTAGGATTGGACACTGCTGGAAGGCTAGTATAGCTTCTGCAGCACGTTTGCCGACGACTCGTAAATATATACCATGAATGACTCCGCAAAGCTTCAAGCAGCAATGGACTGTCTTGCAAATTGGGCAGGCAAGTGGGAGCTTGACACTGCCTTAAATAAGGCTGATATTATGCAAATTGGTGACAAACATTCTAGATTTACCTATACGTTAAATAGATTTTCTTATACTCAGGTTTCCCTTATAAAAGACCTAGGAGTTGCCTAAAAGACCAAACAAGTTAGAATTTTCCTGTAATATTGAAAAGATTATTGCATGGGCTAGTTCAAAACTACATCCTTAGAGCGTTCAAGACGCGAGATGTGAAGGTTCTTTTCCACCTATTCACGCTCTACGTAAGGTCAATCTTGGAACTTGTTTCCTCCATTTTGTTCTCCATATGAACAGTTTGAGATTGATGCTCTAGAGAAGATTCAGGATAGTTTCATCTACAAATGTTTTGCTTGCCCAGGCACCTCCTGGGGAGCGTCTCCACAGACTAGATGCAGCTTCTCTCGAATGCCGAAAGATAAACGACTTGACGCTTATGTATAAACTCACAACAGACGAGCTTTTCCTAGACTTAGCCAATCTCTTTGACTTGTCAGCTACCCTTGGTACCAGTAGATGACACGCGGACCGAGTAAGGCCTTCTAGACCCCGTACCAAGGCTTTGGAAGGGAGCTTCCTTAGCAGAGCTGCTTCACGCTGGAATGACTTGGATCCATCTTTCTTCCAATACAGGAAATCTCAATCGCTTCGATTGTTTTTCGTGACGCTTTTTGAAAATCGCAGCTAACTCACTGGATCCATAGTTCTGGCCCAAAAGGCAGGTGAAACATTTTAAATCTTCGATTGTGTTAACACTAGATTGGGTCATAGTGGTATTTCCCTCGTTGTGATAACAGGAAACGTGTTGTTCTGCTATGCCAACGGCTTCCACTACTAGTGGCATAGAAGCTACCGACCTGAGTTCGATTCTGTCTGTGACACAAGTTGCAAACAATTATCATTATTATTCAGGTTCAGGTTTGTCTTCGTCCGCCTGTGGTCCGGCTGCGCTTTCTTCCAATACAGGAAATCTCAATCGCTTCGATTGTTTTTCGTGACGCTTTTTGAAAATCGCAGCTAACTCACTGGATCCATAGTTCTGGGCCAAAAGGCAGATGAAACATTTTAAATGTTCGATTGTGTTAACACTAGATTGGGTCATAGTGGTATTTCCCTCGTTGTGATAACAGGAAACGTGTTGTTCTGCTATGTCAACGGCTTCCATTGCTAGTGGCATAGAAGCTACCGACCGGAGTTCGATTCTGTCTGTGATACAAGTTGCAAACAATTATCATTATTATTCAGGTTCAGGTTTGTCTTCGTCCGCCTGTGGTCCGGCTGCGCTGATTGCTCTGGTCCTTGGTTGCTGTCAGTCTTGGTTGTAGTTGGCGTCGTACTGGTGCTGCTTGATCTTGGAGGATTGGTCGTCCTGTTGGGCCAATCGTAGGATCGACATTCTGTGGTGCCGCACATCGCCTTATATGCCACAGGTGCCTCTTCATATCATCCTACATCCAAAAAGTTTATTTTAAGTTATGGATGCAATTTTCGCTATTCTTCAATGCAATTTCTCCGCCACAGCTCTTGGCCATCTGGTGTCCCTCTTTTATAGATGTGAATTCAAACATACTTGTAAACTTATGCATCGCATCAATGTTGTGTTTAATTGCTGTTTTCCAGTATGATGATGCTTTATTTCCATTCTGTGTCAGCCATATTTTGCATTTCTGATATGTTTGGAATTTCCTCCCTTGGACGCGTTTCATTTCACTTCTAACAGCTGGACCTCTTCCATTTTAGTGGAATTTGTGTTACTTAGCCAAATTATTATATAGCGAATTGCTAATTTTCGATAGTCGAGGTCGGGTGGTCGGGCCCTGCTAACGGTATTGCCATGGGTACTTATCAGCTTACTTATCAGTTTAAGAAGGTCCCTGATATACAGGGCCTGCCCTGGTTCCCCGTTTGCAGTAGTATCTTAGCCAGCCTCACCTCAATGTTGATAATTTGTCTGTACGCCTCTTGTTTTCTTCCCACTACGTGTACTGGTCCGCTCCTGCTAGCCCTTGCGTATTTATTCATTCGAAGGAAGATTGGCGTTTCCAGTACTTTTTAGTTCTTCCCTTAATTTCGATTTTATTATGTCCAATCTCTTTTTATCAATTCTGTGCCATGCTTATAGATTCCGTTGATTGGATTGTGTTCAAATAAAATAAAATAAACTAAAATAGCTCGAGCAATTACATCAGTAAGCTGCTTTCCTCTTATGACGAGGAAAATCGATCTTTGTCGTGACCAAGAACGCAATCTGTTAGAAGTACAATGATAACAACTTAGCTCAGAACGATCGCATTCGAGTGAGACGCCAGGCAAACAGGCCGAGGGGGACCTCAGGTTAGGGGTTCTCCGAAGTCTTTGGATCCTCAACCAGCTAGTGCAACATTGCTCCAAGAGCGAAATGATGAATTCGAACTTCTTCCAGTGAACTAAACGACTTTAATTAAACGAGATTCCAATACCCAATACATACATATACGCGGCCCTATATCATTGCACTATCAACGGAGCGACAGCGGCCAGCGCAACCGAAGGACGGATCCTGAACGTCAGAAAACAAACAGTCAACGAGCTATGCGACCGCGTCACCGCCTCAGACGGAGCCATCAGCCGACACTACAACAGAATGGCCACCAGATCACCCCCCCCCCCCCCCAAGAGATCTCAGTAGAGAGAAATGAATATTTGAAAACCGTTCATACACAAGGGGATTGAACCCACGCCACGCATCGCATCATCCGTGAGCGCCACATCACGACAGGCCCTTGTCGAGAACGCATGCTTCATAACATATTCCAGTGAGGTGGCATTTAGCGAGAGAATCTAGACCCAAACCTACACAAAATTACAACATAATTCACCTAAAAATAACAAAATCGCAGGGCACAGTGACACTACGCTCGATTTACATTGTTGCTTCCTCATTAGTTGCCTAGGATTGTGGATTGCTGGGTTGTTATTTCACCGTTTTATGAGCGCACTTAAGGTGCAGTTAGAAATAAATAAATAAATCTTACTATATATAATTCGCTTAATCCGTCGGTCACGTTGTCACTCACGGGGAGGGGGGACTGAAGCCAAGATATCCCTAGGACAGTGCGGCGTATGCCAGCCGCGTTTTCTTTCAGCTTAACAATGGGCGATTGCCAGCGAACTGAAACCCCGGCGGCGGATCACCCAAGTTTACGATGTATTCAGCGAACAACGCGTCAGGGTAAGAATGGGGATCAAGTGCAGAGCTTAGTGATTCAGAAGACGTGCCGAAGACGTCGTCCAACGTGCGTCGGGATTCAGAAGATGTGCCGAAGACGTCGTCCAACGTGCATCGAGATCCAGAAGATGTGCAGAAGACGTCGTTCAACGTGCGTGGGGATGCAGAAGACGTGCCGAAGACGTCGTCCAACGTGCGTCGGGATTCAGAAGACGTGCCGAAGACGTCGTTCAACGTGCGTCGGGATCCTACTATATATAAAGCAGCAAGCGTGTGTGTGTGTGCGTGCGTGTGTGCGTGTGTGCGTGTGTCACACTGTCCGTCCGTCACACCTGAGTTGGGGCGCGGCAGCCGACACCTCCGCAACCGTGCATGGCGAGCCGTAGACGTGCCGAACACGTCGGCGGCAGGAAACTTCGGCCTGGGGGTAATCGAGATCGCTGAACATGAATCTGACGTCGGATCAATCGATCTATCTCGATTAACATAAAGGTCAGAAGGCCTAGGGAAGAATAGGAAACCCGTAGCGGCCATGGCGTCCTATTCTTGGGGTTTGGCGGCAAAGCCCCCAACCAGTCGTAGGCGGCCGCTAGCCGCCGAACGTCTGGTAAATAAATAAACCAGTTGCAATCAGTGGCCGAGAGAGTTTAGTGAAAGAAAGCGGCTGAGAGAACGAAGAGAACGAAAAGAACGGCTGAGTAGGTGAAAAAGACTGCAAGTAAGTTGAAAAAGGCGTTGCATCCTATTAACTAATAAAGTCCCTTACTATCAAGCAACCTATTGAGCGTTCTACGGAAGGATCTAAGCGAACGAGCTCCAAAAGTTTATTCAGGAAGATCGCTCAAAAGAGCAATCACTTTTCATGTAAACGCCTTGCGGAATTGATGAGACCTAATTTCATTCATTGTTAGCCACAGCCAGTCTCCACTTGTACGACTGTTGAAGTTGGAGAGAGTGATCATATCGTCTACATCAACCTCAACTACCCCGTAATACTTTAAACAGGAATACCTGGTCATAGATGCCAGCGAGGAGGTTCCGAGCAAGTTAATTCGTTCCTGATAGGGAACTCCAAATAGGCCAGCTCTCGCAAATATCCGTGAGGTGAAGCTTGTCTGAACACTTTCCAAGGTATCAACCGAAGACGGTTTGTATCGAGACCTCAAATGAGGATAGTGTTCTACAATAGGCCTAACAAAAGTAGTAAACAACTTGAAAAGAGGGTCCAACTTCCTTGCGGCAAACGCTCTGACTGTCAGAGGCTTTCTGCGCGCGCTCCCTAATACTTGCAGGGATCTGCTGTCACAAAACACGGGATGAGCCGGCGCTGTTGTGCTTTTAGGCCCATTGATTGTCAGAGTCGACAACAGGTGACAGAAGTGCAGCTACGCAGTCGACGTTCTCTATGTATTCATACGGATGATATAGCTGAACGGCAGATCGCTCGATATCCTTTTCCCAGTGGCCTATTCCGATTTTATAATCCTATCATCCTTAGTAGCCGTTAACCTTGAATTACAATGATGCAATTCTTGTGATTTTCTTGCTTCTACGGTTTGCCTACGTTGTGCACATTTGAATCCTTCCTGGCTATTTTTAGTACAATGAAAGGGAGCTATTAAGGGGGGGGGGGGCAAAAGTAATGAGACACCCCATGTCCATATATGTCCATATATCTCGTGGCTGGAGTCTGGTTTTGTGCTTGTCGTATTTGTATGCTTGTATGCTACTTACTGAAACACATCTGAAAAGTTACCACTTCCGCCCTTTACAGAAGCATGCCAAAACCCCAGACTGTCTCATGCCGAAACCCCAGTCTGACGAGTCGACCTGTGTCGCGCAAATCTCCCCCAATTCCCAACCCCGAGCAGCCTGGGCTCAATATTCGCGCAGGATGATAAGTACGTCTTCTACCTTAACACTGCCAAGCAGCGAGTCTGGGTGATGCCTGGTGAATTGTTACCGACCTTCGTTCGGCGAGATGTTCACGGCGAGAAGCATCTTTGGAGTTTTTGGGTCTGCCCCATGGATCGGTTTACCGGAGGCTGTTTCCCAAGAGCACCGCGATGAACTCCAAGGCCATGGTGAACGAAATAGAGGAGATGGGCCGGCGACTCGCTCTTATTCATTCGCAGCGCTTCAAGAAGGTTCTCCTCTTCGACAACGCCGCACCCCATCGGGAACAAGTAAGCACGGATAAGCTTGGCCAGCTGGGCTACGTCCACATGCCTCACCCACCGTATTCGCTGGACATCTCTCCATGCGACTACCACTACTTCTTGAGCCTACAGGACTTCCTAGTCGGAAGGGACATAAGAACCCAATCAGTCCTGGACAACCATATCGAGCAGTTGATCAACACCAGGCCCAAGCAGTTCTGGAAGGATGGGATCAGGAAGTTGGCTGAGCGATGGCAGCAAGGTCCTTGCCCTTAATGGCAAATACATTCCTCAGCATCGTTGAGTTATAATTGAGTTATTAAAGAGCTAAAGATGTTTTCTCATTTTGTCTCATTACTTTTGCCCCCCCCCCCCCCTAATAGAACGGTGCACTACTTTCCTTTTCTCCCACAAAAGCAGTGGATTTCATGGACTTAGAAAAACTGCGAAATTCGTCAATTCGTCTGCATTCTAGGAAAAAGCTGATTCACCACTCTGTCCCTCTATCCATACCTCTGCGCAAAATTAATGACCTCTGAATTGACTTCGTTTCGTGGAGATTGAACCCTTGCCTTCTCACATGCAGTCTGCTTCAGCGGCATGAGAAGCGGCACGGTTGACCCCTGGTGAACTCCATTGTGATGTCCACGTTCCTTACAGAGCTCACATCTCGCTTTCGATACTCCATACATTTCCTTTATGATCGCGATCGGATGCTTCACGACACATCTTCCTAGAAGGACTTCCCAGAGCCGGCGCGTAGTATCCTGTCGTAAGCCTTCACGAGGTCCAGGTATTCCGGGTAGCACAGCTCCTGCTTCTTCCGGTATTTCTCCCCCACCTGCAGAGCGATGAAGCAACGTTTGCGGTAGACATATCGCGAAAGGTGGAGCTGTTCCCAAGAGACGGGACTCCCTCCGTAGAGGAACGTCACCCCTGACGGTCGTTTATAGAGCTCGCCTTCAAGTGCTCATTAACACGTGCGGTTAGAAGGAATACCAGCGGACTTCGTTGCCTCTACTTGAAGCATTTTTCTGACCGCCTCCCGCGCAATTCCTTCCTTGGATAGGCCACCTCCTCGATATCAGAGTTCGATGACTCTCCACAGAATTCAGAATGTGTACCGCGTACTGTTCAGAGCGGAAAAATTGCTTATGAAAGTGCAGCAGCAGGCTTTCTCGAGGGTTAAGCTGGCCCTTCTCATTCAGTTCCTCCTGCGATGTTGTCCTCGCAAACGCAAGACTCCTGGGCTTGTCCCTCAACTCAAGCTTATACAGGAGGATGAGCAGAATCAGTGCCGAACCCTGGTGAAGCTCAGCTGTTATGTGGACCTTTTCTGCAGGCTACCACAAAAGGTTACTGCAAAAGTTGGCTTTTTAAAGACTGACAAAAGCAACGAGACAGCAACGACTCCTTACTTTCAGCCACGTCTATTCCTCCTACCATGCTACGTTGTACTACTGCGCTGCAGTTCTCGAGAAATTCTTGCAGAACGTAACGAAAAACCAAAGAACCGTTGACAAAGCAACTGTGAAAAGAGCGCCTTCTTGGAGGCGCGCTGATGACTCAACGAACTGTTCTCTTTGCGCCTCCCATGCTCTAGTCTTGGAGGAGTCTGAGCCTCTGTGTTTCCCTTCCAGCCAACTGGATCACGTTTTCTGCAAGCGCATTGCTACTTTAGAGCACTTACTTGATATAGAAGTGAACCTGCAACTGCTTCGTCGTTCTTATGGTTGTGCTTCTCGCCACTTCCGTCGCGTGCTTCCTGAATTGAAATTCTTGATCAGGCACACCTCATGTCATACTTCCCATCCCTCGGGGGTTGGCGCATTGGTACCGAACGTAACTGGGAAAGACACACCGTCCTCCCGATGAGCTGCCACCTTATGTCTTTGTATGGGCAAAATGGATGTGCCTTGCAGTTGGTAAGAGTGTCGTCTCATAGCAGCACACCGGCGGGGTTTAGAGTTCGAGTCCGCGCCGCGTACTGCCACTTTTTTGCATATATTAGTTTGTTGTTATTGCGCTTGCTCATGATCACAGGAATCAATTTTAGACCATCAATGCTAACAAAAAACCAAGCCTCTTTATTTATGTGTTCATATGTGTCTTCATATCCTACTATATATAAAGGAGTTAGCGGTTGGCCGTCTGTCCGTCTGCTCATCCGTCTGACCTTTCCTAGAAGTCGAATAGCAGGCGTCCGTGTTCAGACGAGGTGCCACCCACGCCGTGTCGAGACCGTCAGAAGAAGTGTCACCGATGTCGCGCAAAGGGCCTTCGAGTTCAAAAGGCATACCTCCGACGTTGCTCAACAGGCGTTCGGACTTAGAAGATGTGTCAGCGATGTCGCGCAATGGGTGTTTGTGTTCAGAAGAGGTGTCAACGATGTCGCGTAATGGATGTCTGGGTCAGAAGACATGTCATCGATGTCATGCAAGCGGTGTTTGGGCTCGGAAGAGGGACTACGGATTTCATGCAAGGGGTATCTCGGTTTAGAAGAGGTGTCCCCGATGTCATGCAAGTGGTGTCAGGGTTCAGAAGAGGTGTCACCTATGTCGCGCAAGGGGTGTCCGGATTCCGAACACGTTTAATGGGAGACCACTAAAGACCAGTAAGCGGGGGTCCAGTGACAGGTGGTAGGACTAGCGAAGGAAGGAGGTGGGGGTGGGGTACCAGTTAGGGTAGAACCTTTAATGGGAGCCAGTGAAGGGGGACCAATAAAGAGTACCTCTAAGATGAGGGTTGGGGCGGTAGTCAGGGAAGTTAATGGAGACTAGTGAGGGTGACCAATAAAGGGTACCACTTAGGTGAGGGGAGGCAGTAAGAGGTGGCAAAAAGAGGGGACAAATGGGAACCAGTGAAGTGGGAGAGTCCTGTGAAGGGGGAGGGGGAATCGGTAAAGGAAGAACCAGTGAAGGTGGACCAGTAATAGGAAGGAGATCAGTGGAAGGAACCTGTAAGGGCGGACCAGTACTTCTTCTCACTATCGTTCAACGTGTATGACAGGAGCGTCGTACAACGTGGGCCTAGATCAAGAAGATGTGCCACAGATCAAACATTGCGGAGCACGCGTTGGATTTTCAGATGACCTTTGAAAGGCAGCGAGCGTGTGCGTGCACATGCCTCTCACTTTCACTACTGACTGATGCTCACTACATTTTTCTTCCTGTCTCCGGCTGCACATGGGGAAGGGGGTATTGTGTATTGTCGGGGGGGGGGGCGTAGGGGTAAGGAAAATGACTTCGGGAATCGGAGGATTATTATTGCCGTCGGATATTTAGCGGCATAGAGCTCTCACAAGATTATCACAATCTGTTCCTCACCACGTAGAGGTTGTGTACTTCAGAGAATAAGTCGGCGTAAGTGCGATAGAGGATGGATAAGCTTCATAGGAGCAGTTTTCAAGATTGTGCCCTACTGTCCCGCTTTCCTCTGGGACCAGTTTTTCACTGTAACGCGTGTAAGAAGGCCTAGAGACAGGGTGTTCTATTCTCGGGGTTTGGGGGTGAAGTACCTAACCAGACGTTTGGCGGCCCTTAGGCCGCTGAACGTCTGCTTTTTCAAAAACGGCTATCTGCACCACCACCATATCATACCGTATCACCAATGATACTGTAATTGCAAATACGCTTATGTTATGGTTGAAAATTAACCCGGTCGAAAATTATATCGATAATAAGTGTAGTAAAAATGTCGTTCTCACCTGAACGTGTTGTCGGACGACTAGTTTCCACCTTCACACCGGATTTCACTCCTCCGACAAGGAGAGAGAGTGTGTTTGCGGATGCCATAAAAGGGCTCCTGGACGCCATATATGGAGATATTGGCTGCCGAAAAAAAGAATGACTCTTTCCTCAGAGTGGGCATTGACCTACCGACAGTTCTGCGCCCCGGTGTTTCGGCCGTATTTGCGGGGGCAGACATAACTCCAACGTCGCGCGAATCCCCGTGGCGTCGCGCACGGTGCGCGGCAAATTTGGAGGAGTTGTCGCTGCCTCCGACGGGGTCGGCTAGTAACGCTTCAGACAGGGACGGCTTAGACATCGTGTTCCTAGTTTTCCAGAACAAACATCTTCATTTAAGAACACATCACTATCGTATTTAAATAGCAATGATAACCAAATAGGTGAGGAAAAGCGATAAATAGTCTACATAAGAAAGTGAGCCGAAAGATAATCTTTTCAATAATCCTAAGACTGGTATCCAAAGAGGCACGGTTTACAGACTCGGGCTGTCGAACTGTAACCTTCTCAGCTTCTGACCTTCTCAACAACCCTGAGAAAATAATAGCCATCAAGACATTCTGACCCCACCTATAAAGCATCGAAACTTTAGCATATCCGTACCACAGTTTTACTTGTACTTTAGTGCACTGTACAGCACATAAAACTTCACAGAACCTTGGAGAGCAAACCCGCCACGGTCACAGTTATGGGGAGCTAGCAGTAGCCTCTGATGTGCTAGAACACGTAAAAAAACTAATCGAGAAGCTTAAACATTGGCTAAATTCTGTGCTCCGCGGCTAACCATGCGTCACCGAGCGCACGTCCGCGTTTCAGCGCCGCGACGTCGCGTTGGAGTACCTCCTGGGGCGGGATCCATCAACAATTAACCCGTGGGTATGCGGGATATAAGGGGTAAAGATAAGATAATAGTCAAATAGAGATAAGGTAAGAGAGACCTGAGATAAGACGCAGGCTTCGTCATGGGTATCCCCCCTACCTTCTATACCCGCGGATTAGACGTTGATGAATCCGACCACTGGAGCTCCGTGTCTGTCATACACGTGGGTGGCAGCTACGTCGATGTTTACCCCAGACCCTTCTCTACACACAAAGATTATGCGTACAACGAAAAAGAAGTGGTCATTCCTTGTCAGGGAGAAGATTGTTCCTCACTGGCTTTTGTAAGATGTTGTTGGTGTGACAAGCGCTTGTGCCCTAGCTGTTGACTAGAATGAAAGAGAAAGACAGGACGTTTTATTTCCAGAGAAATGATATGGTGCAGATGCACATCGTTGAAAAACTAGCACATATGAAGGCGCAAGTAGACAGGCTTGGTTTGCTCTAAGCATTTGTGGTCTAAAATTGCCTCCTGTGATCATGGGAAAGCGTAAGGATAAAGGATAAAGGACGGCGTTACTCAATCCCTTCCAGGATGCGCCAGCGCATTCTACTTCTACGGGATGTCGTGGAGGCGACATGAATGCGTATTTGGCCATACAATGACTTGCGGTGGCCAGCCGATGAACAAGTCAGCGCTTTATCCTTCCCAGACGAGTCTGGTACCAATTCACCGACCCCTGAGGGATGGAAGGCTTGGTTGGCCTGGGCGGGAAATCCGAACCAGGAACCTGGTATCGGGTACACGCGACAGTCGCGCCTCCTCCGACTGCGCCACACGCGCCCGGGAAAGCGTAATAACAACAAACTGCGATGTGCAAAAACACTGGCTGTGCGCGGACTCGAACTCAAAGGCCCGATGGTGTGCTCCCATGAGGTGACCCTCCTACCGTCTGCACCACCGAGGCACATCTCATGTGGTGTCATAGGGGTTGATAATACAGGGTGCGTAAAAAGTATTGACGCAGTAAATGGCGGTTGTGGAAATAGTATTGCGCAGTAAGTTTTAAAATATTCATTTCAGAAATATGGAAAATGATCTTGCAAACACGACAGAATAAATCGTAATTGACATCGGCTCCTTTACTGTGAATACAGGAGCGAAAACGGCGGAAAAATTCATGAGCACGCGCCGCAAGTATTCGCTTGCATTTTGTTCCGTGCTTCGAACAGGGTAGCCTTCTGCGACTGGTCACTTCTGTTGAAAGTAGCGCGGACCTCATTCTTCAAAATCACCTAGAAAGAGTAATCCGGCGGATTCACGTTTAAGCTGTGCTCGCCTGAGAAGCTGTTCACACCTGCGCGCGTTATCTGTTTGCCGTTATGGGACAGAGGTTGACAATTTTTGATTTGAACGTTATCGTGCTTGAACATCTTGTAATCATCATCTGTTATGACAGAGCCGTGGCTGGCGTTTGGGTTGCTGGCCTCTTTCCTCACCAACCGTTTCGAACAGCGCCAAATTCTCTTGTTAAGGAAGTAATCAGCTGTCTGGGTAACAGACAAAAAAGGGCCACCGTAACGGTGACGATCATGTTTCTTCAGTTTTTTTGTGAGTATTTTTTTTGAGCACAATACAGACAACAAAAATAACACATAAAAACCTAAAGAGGTAGAAACAGAAAGCTGGAGCTGAAACAAAAAGTAGGTGCGTCAATACTTTTTACGCACCCTGTAGTTGCGCACACGCTTTCAGACCTCCTTTTCAAGCCTTTAAAAAAGCGCTCAGCAAAAACTAACTGTGGTTCTGGCCTCCGCTCATAGGGCCCTACATCCTGTCAAAATAGCGTCGCAAAAGCTCACCTTGAGTTGGGAACCTTTTCTTGTTAGCACCCATCATTTCCTCTAAATAGTGAATCATAGGTTTCTCATTCAATACGCTTGTTCTAGGTCTGACTCATCGAGTCTACCAGTCTTTCAAGAACTACCTGTTGATGACGTGCATTGTGAAGTCAGCGCTCATTCGATAATCTTCTTCTTGAATTCGATCTTCGAGCTAGACAGAATTCTACTACCGTACAGAATGTGGACCTTATTCAGTTTTGGGGAGATTTTCGCATTTGATTGTAGAGACAATGAAAAGTTGAAGCGCTTTTAAAGTTGGGATGCCCATACAAGGGCATTCAGCCTGGCTTGATATGTGTAACCGCATGTTACTAAAATACAGGAGCCCTTGAAAAAGGTGGAAGAATTCTGATCGTTAAGATTGAGCTACAATTCAATACGAAACCCACTGAACAGGTTACACAAAGGCAGTTGATAAGTGTCGAGCATAAGCCTTTTTCTGAGACAATGAGGCAGAAGTTCTGTCGATTGCGATGATGTACGAACGACGAGAGATGCAGGAACTGTTAGTTCTTGCTCACGTGGCAATGCTTCAATTGCTGAAGCGAGTTCTGCTCCTTATTTCTGCTAGAACTTACTTCTGTTACGTTGTCCGGAAAGTTCTCAGCGTTTTGTGTTAGTATTTTTGATCCGTCTATTGTTAGGATAAGGATAAGGATAAAGGACGGCGTTGCTCAATCCCTTCTGGGATGCGCCAGCGCATTCTACTTCTACGGGATGTCGTGGAGGCGTCATGAATGCGTATTTGGCCATACAATGACTTGCGGTGGCCAGCCGATGAACAAGTCAGCGCTTTATCCTTCCCAGACAAGTCTGGTACCAATTCACCGACCCCGGAGGGATGGAAGGATTGGTTGGCCTGGGCGGGAAATCCGAACCAGGAACCTGGTATCGGGTGCACGCGACAGTCGCGCCTCCTCCGACTGCGCTACACGCGCCCTTTCGTCTATTGTTAAGTAAAAAATTTAACTTGAATTACTTATTAATGCTACTTTCTGTACAGAATTTTTCGCTCCATCTGACCAAATAATTTATGTTTCAACGTTCTTTTCCAATATTTTTGTTTTTGAAGGGCTTATTGAACTATGTCGAAGGAGCAATTCCGAACGATATTTTATTTTCACTCCGAATTGGGACAATCGGCAGCCAAGACAGCTCAACAAGTCAAACAAATGTGGGGGCCTAACAGTGCTGGAGAAAGCACTGTGCGTCAGTGGTTCAGTAAATTTCGGACCGGAGATTTCAGCCTCGAAGACGACCCCTGTAGCGGTCGACCTAGAACAATCCTGGACGACGAGTTGAAAGAAGTGGTGAAGCTGTACGCCATCCCAAACAGTTCGCAGGATTGCGTAAGAGCTTGACGTCAGTAAAACGGCCGTTGCGGATGCTTTAAAACGCCTTGGGAAAGTGAAGAAGCTCGAAAAGTGACTGCCCCACGAGATGAGTGTGCGGCAAAAATTGTCACGTTTCGAGATTTGTTCTTCTCTACTTTTGCGCAACAAAACTGACCCGTTTCCGGATCGAATCATCACTTGTGATGAAAAGTGGATTCTGTGTAACAACAGGAAACGTTCCGGACAGTGATTAGACGCCGACGAACCTCCCAGGCATTTTCCAAAGGCGAACCTCCAACAAAAAAGGTAATGGTCACTGTGTAGTGGTCGGCGGCTGGTGTGATCCACTACAGCTATTGGAAGCAGGCCAAACGATCACAGCAGAGTCCTACTGTAAGTAAATCGACGAAATTCATCGAAAATTGCGTTGACCTCAACCAGCATTGGTCAACAGAAGAGGCCCGATTCTTTGCACAATATCGCCCACCTACCCGCTTCACAAATCGCCATTCGAAAATTGAACGAATTAAGGGTTGAAGTTCTGCCTCACCCGCCATATTCTCCAGACCTCTCACCAACCGACTACCACCTTTTCAAACTCTTTCGAAACTTTCTCGCTGGTCAAATCTTCACCAATCAGGACCAAGCCAAAACTGCTTTCGTGGATTTTGTCGAATCTCGAGCACCTAATTTTTTTTTCGCTGATGTAATAATTCGACTGTTTGCCCTTGGCAAAAGTGTGCTGATTCCAACGGTGCTCATTTCGACTAAATCCGATACGATTTGAGAAAGTTATGGTAGTTCAAAGCGAAGCACTCAAAACGCTGAGAATTTTTCCGACAGCCTAATAGTTTCAATCTCTACTCTGTTTTACAATATTTCAAATTGAAGGATAAAGGTTTAAATAAGAAGGGCTCGAAGAGAAACAACGAGCCTAGGACTTGTGCTTTTATAAATGCGCGAATCTCACTCAGAATATTGCACTTTATTGTTTGAACAACCCGGTATCAAAACTAGTAATGGGCCGCAGGCATGTTTGTTTTACCTATGGAATAATTGTAGCACCCCTAATAGCTCGGAAGGTGTTCCTTTTAATTTCCAAAGTGTCCAATTTGCCTTGAAAAGTATCCACTTCTTGAATTTTGTTAAATCTCCACCACCTAATTTTTCACTGATAGAATTAATCGACTGGTGTCCCATTGGCAAAAGTGTGCTGATTCGAACGGCGCTTATTTCCACTAAATCCGAAAAGATTTGAGAAAGTTATGCTAGTTCAAAGTGAAGCACTCAGAACGCTGAGAACTTTCCGACCTACTTCATGCTTTCTTATGAACCTACTTTGAGCTGATGTGTTTGGACTTCACCACTGTTCAGCAAGTTTTGGCCTTTTTTGGGGTTCAGTGCTGAACAGCTCGGACAGGTTGGTTCGGCGAATTACCGCCGCCGGTCGTGCCTTTCAAATTTGCTTTTTCATTCCCGCTCGAGTACCACTGTAATTGTTTTCGATCTCCAACCTATAATAGTTCCATAGTCACGACATGAAGGCTCTGTTACAATGGCAACCTTTGTGCGAGTTTGTCAGATCGCTGTCGCATTGAATCTATTTCACTCTGCCATGGTCTGACAGCCCTTCTTGACCTTTCTTTCGTCCTTCGAGGTTGCTTCCTTAAGAGCATTTATTCAACAGAATAATGCCTAGTAATAAAGAAATTTGAAAGCGGAAAAAATAAAATTACACATTTTTTCCAAAGGGGTTCGTTTCGCCAGCTATCTCCAGACGAACTTTTTTGTTATAACACCTTCCCTGTGGCTCATCAGTGAGGAGAAAGGTGTTATAACGGTTTTGAATGTGTAAAATAACAATTACAATTCTGATAACTTTAATGTTCCTAAGCGTAAAATGTTTAAAAAACCTAAGTTTTATCACAACGTGGAGAGTTTTTCTAGCGGTATGATTCTCGCCTAAGTTTTATATTTTCTGTTCATTTTAGTACTTTACCTTTTACAGATTAACGTTTCTATAGTTTATATATAAATGTTTAAATATAATTTAGTTAATCAATAATTTATATTTTTAATAAGTTATAACTTATAACTTATAACCTATTAAAATTTTGGTTACACCTGTGAAGAATTAGAAACTTACAATATGTCGATCAGCTGACTCGTGTCCTCATTGTAGCAAAAATAACTCCACTGTAATACAGTATCCGGTATCAGAATGGATAACTCATACTACAGTGTAAGTCATTTTGTTAAGTAAGTATGTTATGGGGCGCGTGGAGCGCAGTCGGAGAAGGCGCCGGCTGTCGCCTGCACCCGATACCAGGTTCCTGGTTCGGATTTCCCGCCCAGGCCAACCAAGCTTTCCATCCCTCCGGGGTCGGCGAATTGGTACCAGACTTGTCTGGGAAGGATAAAGCACTGACTTGTACATCGGCTGGCCACCGCAAGTCATTGTGTGGCCAAATACGCATCCAACACGCCTCCACGACATCCCGTAGAAGTAGAATGCGTGGCATATCCCAAAGAGGACTGAATAACGCCGTCTTTATCCTTATTATCCTCTAAGTATGTTATGTAATATATGTTTCGTATTTAGTCAGTCTGGGCGCGCGTGGCGCAGTCATGGAGGCGCCGGCTTTCGCGTGCACCCGATACCAGGTTCCTGGTTCGGATTTCCCGCCCAGGCCAACCAAACCTTCCATCCCACCGGGGTCGGTGAATTGGTACCATACTTGTCTGGCAAGGATAGAGCGCTGACTTGTTCATCGGCTGGCCACCGCAAGTCATTATTTGGCCAAATACGCATTTAAATCGCCTCCACGACATCCCCAAGGGTCAAAGAACTTTCTTATTTTACTTGGATAGATGCAAGATGGCACGTGGCAGCACAGCTGGAGGAGGCGGCGGTTGTCGCGCGCACCTGATTCCGGGTTCTTAGTCCGTGTTTCCCGCCCAGTATAATCAAGACTTCCATTCCTCCAGGGTCGATGAGTTGGATCCAGACTTGTCTGAGAAGGACAAAACAGTTGCCTATTGACTGGCCATTACAAACCCTTCTTTACGTCAAATAACCATTCACAGCGCCTCCACGACATCCCGCAGAAGTAGAGTGCGTAGCGCATCACAAAGGGGACTGATTAACGCCGTCCTTTATTCTTTTATTCTTGTGTGCACGTAGTTTGTAGTTTCTTTCATGTACTCTCCATATGCTCAATTCTCGAAATGTCAACACCAATGTTCTACGTGGTGGCACGCCACTAGGTTGCTGTGTGAATCAACACAGTGGAGCATCGCGTTACTGACAAAGGAAGTGTCTGAAGCGTATGTCTGAACATGGGGAGCGAGCCATATAGGGAGACACCTCAATCGGTATAAAGATGCGTTTATTTTTTGCCAAGTCATTAAACCCAAGGAGTAGGGGATCCTTGAAGTCGCAATGGAATACGGCGCATCACGAGCTTGGGGGTCTTGTACGCCCGCGATGCTTCTGCCGGCAACGGGCTCAGAGAGCAGTGGAAGTGGGGTTGCTTAATGCGAGAAAGGCCGGTGGTTCTTGTGCGCTGCTGCATTTTTGCATTTCGACTGACTCCTTGAGATTTGGGGATTCTGACGTCTATACCATTTTCGGACGCTTCCAGCTGCATGTTGTTGTATTCAACAACGATTATGTATAAATGTTCCGCATGAGCGATACAGATACAAAGTGCATGAAGCACCACTGGGCACAACACGGTCAACGTATAAAGGTTACAGGCTCTTCACGGTCCGTTTCCATACATGGACCAATGACCTCGGGAAAACAATCCTGCTCGGATTTCAAAAGAGACCAGGATGTGACGTCGGAGGCGGTTCAAGTAAGAAACTCGTGGATTCCGCAAATTAACCTAAACGGCATCGATACACTTTCCCCCATCTTTGCCTGTCACAGAGGTCTGCTGAAGATTTTCTAAAACCTAACACCAACAATGTCGAGTGGTGATTCACCTGCTCATGCTGAAGTTTGGCCCACCTTTAGACAAGGAACCTTCGAGGGAAGAAATCAAAAGACCTTCCAGCATACTAAGGACTTCGGATCACGTGAACTTGAAGTTGACGAAGACGTTGTGGTTAAAAACCCGGTTAGTAATAAACAAGTCACAAGAAAGGTACTCTCCGCAGCGTACAGCTGGAAAATGCACAGAAAACGTCTGAAAATGGTATAGACGTCACAATCCCCCAAATCCCAACCAGTCAGTCGAAATGCAAAAATGCAGCAGCGCACAAGAACCAAACCCCCGGCCTTCTTCGCATGAAGCAATCCCACTTCCGCTGCGCTCCTAGCCGCTTGCCGACAGAGGCATAGCGGCGTACAAGACCGCCAAACTCGTGATGCGCCGTATTCCATTGCGAGTTCAAGGACCCCCTATTCCTTGGGTTTAACGACTTGGCAAGAAATAAGCACATTTTTATACTAATTGAGGGATGGGGATTCTCCCTATATGACTCGCTCCCCCTGTTCAGACATGCGCTTCAGACCCTTCCCTTGTGAATATGACGAAACCGTCAAGTGTCAAGGCAATAAATAAATTCACCTTAAAATCTCGTAATATTCGTGATGTCGAAGTTTCTATCTGAAAGGAATTTTTAGAAATTAAATACTTCAATGTTTTTCACTGTTTTCAAATTTTACTCGGCATTTTCTGTGTTAGATTTCGTAGCTTTCCACTGCGTTGCATGCCTCACTTTTTAGGAAAACCGAAAGAATTGAAGATGTTTGAAGAATCTAGTGCAAAGGGGCGCAATCGCAAAATAGAGGGGTTGGTAAAATTAAAAAATAGATACATACCTAGTTAGACAATTTTGTAAGCAATACAAAACCACTTACCATTTCACCTCAACTGCGCCAGCGCCATGTTGGTTGGGGGGGGTCACCCAGATAACCTAAGCCCTGGCCGGAGGGTTGGAGGTTGCCTTAAAAATTATGTCCTCTCGCGTCAGCGGAGTATAGCGCAGAACAGAATACTGCTGTCTCATTTGCCTCCATATTTTGGCAAGTGCGCAACAATGCACGAAATAAGAGACTCTGGGTCACTGAAGGACCCGCTCCGATAGTAGGAGCTCCCGGAAACTGAGCTAGGTGGGTGATTTTATTATTTTTCCTGTATACTGGCCTGGTTGAGGTAGATTGTTTAGCTTGAACGAGTTACCTAGGATGTGCTCAGTCATATCCTGGGTGATTCATTGAGATTTACCAACCCCTCTATTTTGCGATTGCGCCTGCGCTTACCCGAAATGGAAACAGAGACGTTCCCCGATTGCGGAGCACATTGTCGTTCAAGTCATGTAAGTATAATCGGCATAAATCGGCGGATTAGGATACCGCTTCCCATTACGCTTCCTCAAAGGGCGGAATCTTCCCAATCTTGTTCCTCACTGCCTTCTGATGTGTTCGAGCCCATCATATACGATTTCGATAGAGTCCAGTTCCAGTGAGATTCGCTTCCTGCTGTCAGCGTTACACACGCCCGTCAATGTTGTCGTCAGAAAAACAGTCCGCGATCATGAAGCTGCATCACGGCTTTGTCTCCAGCTAACGTTTTCATGCAAACGTTAAACCCCATGTAATGAAGGATGCTGACCCCATTCAGCTTCAGATAACTTCGTTGCTAACTAACACTCGACTGGTACATAGCTGTGTTCTACCTATCAATTTTTGTTGATGAGAAATGACCTTACCGGATTTTTTTTTGGGGGGGGGGGATACACCTATAGATATATTAGGTTGTCCGGAAAGATCTCAGCGTTTTGTGTTACTATTTTTCATTCGTCAATTATTGAGTAAAAATTCAACCTGCATTGCGCATTAATGCTCCTTTTTTGCTCTGCCTGACAAACGATTTATTCTTCAACTTTGTTTTTTTTTATGTTTCTGTTTTTGAAGGCCTTACTGAAGTATGCCGAAGGTGCAATTTCGAACGCTTATTTATTTATTTTATTTATTATTTTGACTTCAAATTGGGACGATCGGCGGCCGAGACACCTCGACAAATCACCCAAGAGTGGGGCCTAATAGTGTTGGAGAATACACTGTGCGACAGCGGTTCAGTAAATTTCGGGCCGGAGATTTCAGCTTCGAAGATGACTCTCGTAGCGGTCGACCTGCAGCAATCCTGGACGACGAGTTGAAGGAATTGGTGAAAGCTGGTCCATCCCAAACAGTTCGCGGCGTTCACGGAAGAGCTAGACGTCAGTGAAACAACTGCTGTTGCGGATACTTCGGAACGCTTTGGAAAGGTGAAAAAGCTCGAAAATCAGGTGCTCTACGAATTGAGGGAGCTGCGAAAATTGTCACGTTTCGAGATTTGTTCCTCTCTACTTTCATGCAACAAAACTGACCCTTTTGGATTGAATCACCACTTGTGATGAGAAGTGGATTCCGTATGATAGCAGGAAACGTACCGGACAGTGGTTGGACGCCGACGAATCCGTAGACATTTTCCAAAGGCGAACCTCCACCAGAAAAGGTATGTAATGGACACTGTGTGGTGGTCGGCGGCTGCTGTGATCTATACAACTCTTTGGCACCTGGCCAAAAGACCACAGCACAGTGCTACCGTAAGGAAATCGACGATATGCACCGAAAATTGTGTCAACTTCAGCCAGAATTGTTTCACAGAAGAGCCCCGATACCTTTGCACGATAACACCCTCCCACACGTTTCACAGATCACTATTTGAAAATTGAACGAATTAAGGGTTGAAGTTCTGCCTCACCCGCCATATTCTCCAGACCTCCTTCCAAGCAAAGTTATGATCTGCCAATGTTTTCAGTCAAAATCGGCCATTTCATATGCAACGATCTAGTAGCTTGCTTAGCTGCTTTCACAAGAAACCTTACTAGCAATAGGTGACCTATGCATGCATAATAGAGTTTTAGATGTAATATGAACCATTTGTTTAACCCAATTGACTATTAATGCTCAATAAAATTGTAACCTTTGTAAGTGGATATATTTCTGAAACAAACAAAAAATTTCAAAAACTTTTTTTTTGCCAGAGATGAAGCATTTTTCTGCAAAGAGTGACCTAGCTATTCTCGACCACGAGGAGTGGATTGCGGCCAACGCCGGTTCGTAAAAACGAGCGCGAAACGTAGAACTGTAATTTTTAAAGAGGAGACGTACTTTTGAAAACCACTGTATATTTAACGGGGGCTTGTCGCTGGCAAGCGGTTGCCAGCCGATGGACAAGTCAGTGTTTTATCCTTCCCAGACAAATCTGGTACCAATTTACTGACCACTTATAGATGCAAGCATTGTTGCCCTGGGCGGGAACACCAACCAAGAGCCTGCTATCAGGTGCGCAGTCCGCCACTCGCGACTAGGCTGCAGCGTTCGCCACCTCCTTTACCAGCGCGAACTCAAATTTCCTTTTTTTCAATTCAAATTCCTCTAAACCGTAACAAGTAGACAGGCAGAAGGTGACTTCCTTGACTCACAGCTCCTGCACTGCTCCTCAGCAGAAGATTGTTGATTTGGCCGTTAGCATGGACTAACTCTGAGCACATTGATGATGAACTCCAATCCGACTAGTTCTAGATGTATAATAAAGACGGAAGAAAAAATGGCAGCACTTTCTCTGAACGCGTTTTTTGGCTGATACGGTGGAGGCGGGCGCGTGTAGCGCAGTCAGAGAAGGCACCGACTGTCACGTGCACACGATACCAGGTTCCTGGTTCGGATTTCCCGCCCAGGCCAACGAAGCCTTCCATCCCTCCGGGGTCGGTCAATTGGTACCAGACGTGTCTGAGAAGGATAAAGCATTGACTTGTTCATCGGCTGGCCACCGCACGTCACTCTATGGCCAAATACGCATTCATGTCGCCTCCACGACATCCTGTTGAAGTAAAATGCATGGCGCATCCCAAAGCGGACTGAGTAACGCCGTCCTTCACCCTTTTATCCTTATGGTAGAGGCAAATTGAGTTCTCATTGGACCCTGCCAGTGAATGGCAACGGTCGCCAGATGTCAGTTCCTAACTTTTCATGACATAGGCTGGTGCCGGCTAACAGAACCATAAAATGACAGTCTTTCTTAAAATCGGGCACAAAGTGTACGCGGCTCATTCTTTTGTTCATTTACGGTGAATGTATCCTTCAGGGGCCGGATTCACCAACGACTTTCAGCAATTTAACCAAGAAAATCCACCCGAAATCCCTGAGAGCGCGGCTTATCGAACGATATGGTGAGCAATATAAGCCGCGCTATCAGGGATTTCGGCTATAATTTCTCTGTTAAATTGCTGTAAATCGTTGATGAATCCGGCCCAGGCGCAAGCGTGGGCTGTGATCTCTGCGAAAAGTTTACGACCCCCCACCCACCTCCAGAGCCCGGATTCATCAAGCAATGGGCATAGGTAGAGATACCGTAAGGGAATCGTACCCACTACCAGCAGTGGGTAGTGGATACGATTCGTATTCATGAAAGGAATCAAGGGCAAGATACAACTAGCTCTCTCGCGAGAACAGCTGATCTCACTGGAGCGCCATTTTGTCAATGGGGCGCGAAAAAGTCGCGGGTATACGGATGTACCCACGACGATCTGAGGATTTTCTCTACCCCTGATATACCCACGATTTTGTGGGTATGGTTTATCATGATCGTGGGTATGTCCACCCTCTATACCCAGCATACCCGTGGATATGCGCGTTGATGAATCCGGGCCCAGAAGGGTCCTGGTACGACCCCCCCCCCCTCCGAGGAAACCGATGGATCTCAATGTTAAGTTGTCTCTTGTGTTGCAAACGATTTTAGAAAACGTGAAAAAAAAGAAAAACTAAATATTATTATTCAACTAATCAATTTTTGACGCAAATAAATCGATTAAATGAAGATTTTTAGGCCTACAACACTTGCAAAAGAACGATCGTTCCGAGGAATTTTGTCCTAGGAAACAAATCGAAGTACGACCCCCCCCCATCCACCTTGAGTCAAAGTCCGACCCTTCTGCGATTCTCGCACCCCACGCTTGAGCCTGATCCTGCACCAAGATAGGTATAGCTTCAAGGCAAGCAAGTATGAATGGTTAAAGAGGAGTACATCCAGATGCATTACGGAACTAATGTTCTCCTTTCACGCTTAAATCCTTTTCTGACTACCAACATTAGTTATCGCCTGCGGTTGTGGAATGAGTCATGTGTATTTCATTTTGTGACTGGGAATGTAGCGACAACATTATTTGCCAAGTAGAGGGGACACCGTCACGGCCTACGATATTAACGCTCTCTCTACCATCTATTAGGTTGTCCGGAAAGTTCTCAGCGTTTTGTGGTATTTTTTTTATTCGTCTATTATTAAGTAAAAATTCAACTTGTATTGCGCATTAATGCTACCTTCTGTGCAGAATTTTTCGCTCTATCTGACTAAATATATAACTTGATGTTTCAACGTTTTTTATATTTCTCTTCCTGAAGGGCTTGTTGAAGTATGTCGAACGAGCAATTCCGAACGATATTTTATTTCGACTTTAAATTGGGACAATCCGCAGCCAAAACAGCTCGACAAATCAACTATGTGTGGGAGCCTAATAACGTTGGAGAAAGCACAGTGCGACAGTGGCTCAGTGAATTTCGGACCGGAGATTTCAGCCTCGAAGGTGACCCCCGTAGAGGTAGACAAGAGCAATCCTGCGGCCGGATTCATCAAAGTTACTGCAGTAACTTTAACGGAGAATTGTAAGCGAAAGCTCAGATAAAGCGGCTTATCGCTCACCATATCGCTTGATAGGCCGCGTTATCTGAGCTTTCGCTTACAATTCTCCGTTAAGTTACTGCAGTAACTTTGATGAATCCGGCCCCTGGACGACGCGTTGCAGGAATTGGTGGAAGCTGAACATCCCAAACAGTTCGCGGGATCACGGAAGAGCTAGACGTCAGTGAAACTGCTTTGCGGATGCTTTGAAACGCCTTGGGAAGCTGAAAAAGCTCGAAAAGTGGGTGCCCCACGAGTTGAGTGAGCGGCAAAAATCGTCACGTTTCGAGATCTGTTCTTCTCTACTTTTACGCAACAAAACTGAACCGTTTTTGGATCGATTCATCACTTGTGATGAAAAGTAGATTCTGTTTGATAACAGGAAACGTGCCGGAGAGTGGTTGGATGCCGACGAACTCCAATGGCGAACCTCCACCAAAAAAGGTTCACTGTGTGGTGGTCGGCGGCTGTGATCCATTGCAACTTTTTGGCACCAGGCCAAACGATCAAAGCAGAATCCTACTGTAGGAAATCGACGAAATTCACCGAAAATTGCGTCGACTTCAACCTGCATTGGTCAACAGAAGAGACCCGACTCTTTCGCACGACAACGCCCACCCACACGTTCCCCAAATCTTCTTCTTCTTCTTCTTCTTCAGCGTTTCTCCAGCTTCGTGGCGGAGTCCGCTATAAAAAAAAAAACTTGCACTGTCATGAACCATGTGACGTGACATGGGTGTTCGTAAGCCGGCCTGTCACAAGGGCCTCTCGCCTGCAATCGAATGTCCGTGTTTGGCGTAGCTCGCAGAGCGGGCAGTTTCCAGTGGCACTACGTGGAGGAACGGGCATCGCCACCCACACGTTCCCCAAATCACTATTCTAAAATTGAACAAATCAAAGGTTGAAGTTCTGCCTCACCCGCCACACTTTCCAGACCTCTCACCACCGACTACCACCTCTCAAACACCTTCAGGTCTTTCTCGCTGGTAAAACCTTCACCAATCAGGACCAAGCCAAAACAGCTTTCGTGGATTTCGTCGAATCTCGACCACCTATTTTTTTGCTAATGGAATAAGTCGACAGGTGGTCCGTTAGCAAAAGTGTGCTGATTCGAACGGTGCTTATTTCTACTGAATCGGATAAGACTTGAGAAGGTTATTGTAGTTCGAAGTGAGGCACTCAACACGCTGAGAACCTTCCGGACAACCTAATAACACTGAAAAAGGCTCTTCACCGAGAAAATTAGCACTTTCATAGTGGATGTTTTGTGGTCAAATGCCGCAGTAATTGCAGCGGGTTCATACGAATGCTATACCATTCCCAACCAATAAGTGTAATAATTTTATAAAAATCATATTTTTAGAAAAGTAATAAATTAAAAATTGATCAAAGCACAGCAAAGAACAGGCCTATGGCGCACTAAATATTAGAACACGCCGTGCACTCGAAAAGTTCGCCGCAACTTTTTGTTGATTGATAGTGTACGTGCCACTTACATGAATCATCAAGTCTGAAACCCCACGTAAACAGAAATTCCGCTATCAGTCGAACAAAAATCGCGACGTCTTGGACGAGGGCATGGTGCAGTCTTTTCTTTTGGCACTAAAAAATAGTAGCTGTCTTGGCTGCGGGTTGCCCCAAATTGAAGTTGAAATAAAATATCGTTCGGAATTGCCTAAAACCTAATAAATCTTCCGTAAAGGTTAAATGGAGCATCTGATGCTCTGCTTTTCTGCCACATTATATTCTATCTGCTCTACTATTTCTCCAATTCGCTACGTTCCACCCCGATGTATTGTCGGCAACCTTCTCTGCGCAGTTTCGGCTCTCTCCCGACCTGCGCTGCTGACCACCCGTGGTCAGCGCTGGTACTGCGATGAAGCTTACTGGTTACGCGATCGGCTACAGCGAGCTGCGGTCGTCCGTCGCGCTTTCGCCGACCACGTCCGATTGACAACAGCGCTGACAATGCGCCCTCGTGCCACCATTATTCAGATATTGGCTCGTTTTTGAGCTCGCCGATACCGAGTGAGTGCGAGCACCTGGAGACTGACGGACCGAACGCGTGCCGAGGGAGTGAAGAGAGGAGAAGAGGCAGAACGACGCGGCTAGACGGAACGACGTCTTCGAGGCGACAGTCAGATATGGTCGTGCTTCTTAGCCTCACGCTTATCATCGCAGGTACGAAATCTGATTCCGTTTTTCCCGATTCCCTTTAATCAATGCTTAAAAAGATGCCGACACATTGCGAGTGCATACGCTTTTTTCTTTCTCAGAAAGTTCATACCCACGCATGAACTGGTTTCGCATGAATTGGAACAAAACGATAGCAACAACATCAGCCAACACAGAAAAGAATAGTAAATTGTTTCGTTCATCTTCTTTTTCCCTTCGGCAGCTTCCCGGAATCTCTCTTCGAACAGAGACAACTCTGCGATAAGGTCCGTGATAGCATTGCAAAGTGCATCAGCTGGAGTTGTCTGACCAGTTGTTTGGACACGTAATAGAATCTTATGTTTAAGAGGATGCGGATTTTTGTAACCAGCGAACAGCACCATTGGATCCTTCTGCAGCTGATTCTTAAGCAAATTTCCCAGTGTGTGATCTTACTTATTGATGGTAAACACTGCAGCATTTGACACCTTCGTAGCGTTTTCGACAGAAATTTTCCTCTCGCCATCGAAAATCAGAAATGACTTAAATGCAGCTGGAGCATTCATGGTCGCAACCCTCAAACTTGGGTAATTAAACACACATCTTCATGGATTCATTTGAAGTCGTTTGTACACAGAATTTCTTCTCTAGCGTTATATGGAAGCACTAGAACTATAGATACTTGCGTTACATGCGACCCTTTCCTCAGCAACGATTTGCCTTGCGCGGGTCCCAGCTTGTTCACCACCTTGTTCGATCTTGAGCCAATGTTGACCAGTGGACGAGCACCTTAATCGAGTTCACGTTAAACGTACGGATGTCGTTCCGATAAGCGAGCAAATCTTGCCATCGTAGAGGAGGACGACTGACTGGTCGTTTCTTGCTGAGTGGTTCCCAATGCACAGTGGCGGTACTCCAACGTCAGTCCTTTCTTCTCATCAAATATCCAGCGAAATGGTGTTTTGCTTCATCGATGTGAAGAATGACTCCCGGACCCTGGACATTGCTCATCATATCTGTTCATTGTGCAATCCGGATAGTCGCTGGTGGTGTAGAGAGATGCCGACCATCTTCCTTTTCAAGGCCGTTTGCACTCTTCGTAATTGATCTTCTGCTGCCTTTGTTACGGCCCATGTTCCGCACTCGTAGCACAGAGCTGGAAGAACTGTGGAGTTGAAGATATTAACTCTCAGTTAACAGTTATTGCAGCTCTCGATCACGTCTCTCACAGAATTGTACGTCGCCCACGACGCTCTTTTCCTCCGTGGTATTTTCGGTATGAGGTCGTTCTTCATGTTCAACAGTCGCCCAAGGTGGACGTAATCTTCAACTTCCTCTAGAGGAGCTCCGTCAAACAGTACTGGGCCGCTGCCCACGAATTCTTTCTTCATAAATTTCGTCTTCGACATGTTGATCGTTAGCCCAGCCTCAGATCTTACTGTGAGGCTCGTTCAACTTGCTCCGTGGATATTGTGATGAGGACAATACTGTCGGCAAATCTCAGGTGGTTCAGCTGTCGACTTCGATGCCATAGTCACTCCAATTACAGCGAGGATGGTTGATTCCGAACACGCTGAGAAGAGGTTGGGAGAGATGGGATCACCCTGACGTACGCCTCTTTTCACAGCCAACTCTAACAAGGGAAGGGTCAGAAGCGTATGTCTGAACGTGAGGAGTGAGTCACATAGGGAAAATTTCCACCCCTCAATTAGTATGAAAATGTGTTAATTTTTGCCAAGTCGCTAAACTCAAGGAGTAGGAGGTCCTTGAAGTCACAGTGGAATGCGGCGCATCACGAGTTTGGGTCGAGGGGGGAGGGGAGCTTCAAGACCTAGCTCCAATGCGGCGTCGCGGCGCTGAAACGCGGACGTGCGCTCGGTGACGCATGGATAGCAGCGGAGCACGAAATTTTGGGGGTGTTCAAGCTCTTCAACTAGAAACAAACAGCGGAAGGGATGTGACACTATAGAGAACCCGTGGAAAAGACGCCTTTATCATCAGGGGCTCTCTTTGGTCGCTATTTCATCCTGTTTTCTACTTTATAAGATCATTCTCCACCCACTTAGTCAAAATCTTATCTCGACCGAACTTTACCCCCCCCCCCCTCCATTCTTCCAACTTTTCCTACATTAACGTTGTAGTTCGAGTTTTCTACAATTTCCAAGCACACGGTTAACTAATGCCCTAGTTTTTTTTTCGTAAAGTGTAATGTAGTCAATTATCAATTCAGAGAATGTTATTGGTGTATTCAAGATTTTGCTAATCCTCCAATAGAAACTTACAAACACTTGCTTCCGAAGCTTCTAGTTGGCGATCCCGTCCCAGTTCTTGCTTCGAATTTCCCCCGCCATGTCCTTGATCGCTTCCCTTCACACATTCGAAATAGATTGAGTCTCATTCCGCCCACACTTTGTTAACAACTGCTCCCACTTCCCTACGAGGAATCAGACTTGTCAGACTTGTCTCATCCTCATTTCATGTCTCTTCCCTTCTTCTGCGCGATCGACGTCGCCGGCACACACCTTTCACTAGCCGTCTTTGTAGGAGGCAGTCGGACCGCGACAGCTCGTCCAATTTCGTCGCGCACCGTGCGCGGCGTTGGAGTTATATCTGCCCCCGCTTGGTACCTGTGAATCACTGATGTTGAACATTTATACATAATCATGTTGAGTACCACGGCATACAGCTGGAAAATTAGGCAAAAAACGTCTGAAAATGGTATAGACGTTGGAATCCCCCAAATCTCAACCGATCAGTTGGTATGCAAAAATACAGCAGCGCAGGAGAATCGAACTCCCGACCTCCCTCGCATGAAGTAACGTCACCATCCACTCCGCTTCGAGCCGGTTGCCGGCAGAGGCATCGTGGGCGTACAAGACCCTTGAACTCGTGAGACGCCGATTCCATTGTAACTTCAAGGACAAACTACTTTTTGGGTTTAGCGATTTATACAACGACTAACACATTTTTATACTAGCTGAGTTGTGAAGATTCTCCCTATATGACTCGCTAACCCCCCCCCCCCCCGTTCAGGCATACGCTTCAGACCCTTCCCTTGTTAATCTATACTCTACGATTTGCCTTCTGGATACCAAGCCGGAGGATAACAACGGACGTCATTCTACGATAAAGTTGACGAAAACCTTCTTTGGAACCTCTTTACAGACCTGATTCGATTCTTTTTACTACGTTTTGAAAAGCATTAGTTGTAACAAAAAATCACTCAAAGTATCTAGCTAGGGCTTATCTGAATGAGTCTTCGCTGTTGCGGTCCTTCCTTTACTAAGCAGACGACGTAGGAAATTCAAGCAATGTTCACTTGTTTAGTAAGACTCACAACGTACCATTGATCTTTTTTGTTCTGGAAAATAGAGCATGGCATAGGTTAGGTTGAAGGTTATAATTCATTGAAATTTCCAACGTTTGTAACAATTTTCAGGTGTCACTGCAACTACGCCAGTATCGCCAGCTCCTCAAGGTATGTAGTTTATCTTCAAGCTTTAAAGTGATATGGAAGCGCTTCAGATTTAGAGAAATACTGTTTCCTAAAGTTTGGCTGCTTTCAAGCAGTAATAGAAAAGTAAGATTTTCAGTTGGAACGGCTACATCTCAATCGCCGTTACCATCAGTTGTGTTCACTACGACTGCACCTGCCGCAACAAGTTCCAGCGGTGTTTCCGAAGGTTTGAAGTTAATTGTACAGCACGAGCCTTTTACTGTCTTGACTTTTATTGAAATCTCAAGGTACGACCTATATACTATGAGATTTCTAAAAATGGCAAGGAAACACGTAACATTTCGCAGAGGCTCTAGAAATAGAGGACCGAAAATGTGCTCTTCAGAAGAGCGGTTTGTATTAGGTTGATCGAGTAGTCTTGCAACACTTTACGCTACTGCCCGTTAAATTTGTTAAAACTCTTATAGTATTGATCTTGTGTAGTGACGTCACAGTACATTATCGAAGCTTCCTCAAGCATGCTGTATAAGGCCTCGTCGAGTGCGAATACAGCAACAATGTCGACGATAAGCAGCAGCATCCTACGACGTATCGTCTACTTCGAGTTTCTGCAAGGCCATCCTGCAAGGACTGCAGCCTCCAACATCTGCGCTGCATTCAAGGACGAAGTCGTTCACTATTTCACAGTGGCCCGTTGGTATCAACGCTTCAAGGCTGGAGATATCTCTCTCGAATATCGGCCTCGTTCCGGACGCCTCTCTGTTGTGGAAGAAGACAGCTTGCGCGAAGCCTTCAAGGTGAAGCCGAATTCTACCACTCGCGAATTGGCGGCGACACTTGGTTGTAAGCAAAGCACCGTCGTAAGGCAGCTGGAGATCCTTGGGTACCGCGAAGTTTTGTCGTCTTGGATACCACGTGAGCTGCGGGACTCTGACAAGGCATGCCGAATCAGTGTTGCTGAGCCACTGCTTCTTCGCCTGCGCAGAAAGGACTTTCTGAAGGACATTGTTATTGGCGAAGAAAGCTGTGTTCTATATGTTAGCCACACCCGCAAGAGCCAATGGCTCCCGCGCGGAGAACCGGCTCCAAGACAACCGAAACGTGGACACCACGAAAAGAAGGTTCTTCTGTGTTGCTGATGGGACTCAGAAGGCATGCTTTACTGGGAGTTGCCGGATAGTGAGACCACTGTCACAGCATCTGTCTACGCTACCCAGCTCGAGAGCTCGGCCGACGCCATGCGCCAAAAACGTACAGAACGGGAGGATGTCCACCTGCTGCACGACAACGCGCGTCCTCATGTCGCAAACGTGAGTCGCGAGAAAATCCAGGAGTTATGCTAGGATGTTCTGCCCCATCCACTGTACTCTGCAGACCTCGCTCCTTCTGATTATCACCTGCTAAGAGCTCTGAAGCAGCATCTTCTAGGTAGAGAGTTCGATGATTGACGTCAACTGGAAATGGAAGTTTCTGAATTCGTTTCCTCACAGCCCTCGGAATTCTAGCGAAAAAGACATGAAAGGCTGCCTGAAGGATGGGACAGGGTCTTAGACTTGGATGGGGAATATATCGTGGGCTGAGTTTTTGTATGTCGCATTATATTTTATTGTATTGAATATTGCTCTACTAGTGTTGCAAGACTTTTCGATCAACCCATTAGTATCCAACATTCCATGAAAACCTCAACTGTCAAAAAAACTTAAACCAACATAAACCTGCAACAATTAAAATACAAGCAGGTGATAGGGGGAGGAACGACCGCATTGCTCAATCCTTTTAAGATGCGCCGCGTATTCTACTTCTACGGAATATTGTTGGGGAGATTTCATTGCGTATTTGGCCTATTCAACGACTTTTGGTGGCCAGCCGACGAACATATCAGCGCCTTATTCTTCCCAGACAAGTCTGGTACCAATTCAACGACTCTGGAGGGATGAAAGTCTTGGTTGGATTAGGCTCGAAATTCAAACCAGGAACCTGGGGCCGTATGCTCGTGTTCCCCCGTTGGGGGAGAATCAAGCAATATCAACATATCATATCACGCCCCAATCCCCCATTGGGGGAGACTCGGGGTAGACGAGCATACGGCCCTTGGTATCGGATGCACTCGACAGCCGGATCTCTTCCAACTGTACTCCACGTCCCCTATATACAGACGTTAAACTTATGTGGGAACATTCACGGTGCGATAAGGCATTGTATCTGTTTTTTTTGTGCGTGTAGCGCAGTCGGAGGATGCGCCGACTGTCGCCCGCACCCGATACCAGGTTCCTGGTTCAGATTTCCGGCCCAGGCCAACCAAGCCTTCCCTCCCTCCGGGGTCGATGAATTGGTACCAGACTTGTCTGGGAAGAATAGAGCGCTGACTTGTTCATCAGCTGGCCACCGCAAGTCATTGTATGGCCAAATACGCATTCAAGTCGCCTCCACGACATCCCGCAGAAATAAATAGAATGCGTTTCGCGTCCCAAAAAGGGATTGAGCAACGCCGTACGTTACCCTTATCCTTGCCTACTTGCCTTCCGTTTTCCTCAAAGTTGATTAATATGCGATAATGTTTACCGAAGCATCCTTTTAAGCATATTACATAGAATAGAGCGTCATTCATCTTTATTGATAAATCAAAAGGATAGTGCCTCTACAGTTTACTTCACCGAATAATGCTTAATTAATGATCTGAAAACAGCACCACATCGAGCAGTTCAGAAGCAAGTAGGTTCCTCTAGAAGACATAGGCTATTTTTGGCCATTTTGGTGCTCCTTTCCTTCCGAATTTGTGGTTCCGCTTTCCTCCAAAAAACACCGGAAGTTGTGCAGTAGGCATTTTATATTATATTTCCTCAGTCGTAACGAAAGCACAACGCCACTGATCTTCATATGTATGCTAAAAGCCTGAATTCCTACTAAACTACTAAACAGGCCCAATTTGCTTTACAGAATAATGCTTATTTAAGGATCTGAAAACAACACCACGGCGAGCAGTTCAGAAACAAGTGGGTTCTCTAGAAGACACAGGCTATTTTTGGCCATTTTGGCTCCCTATCTTCCGAATTTGGGGCTCCGCTTTCCTCAACAACAACAAAAAAACAGAAGTTGTGCAACAAGCATATATTATTTCCCAGGCGTAATGAAAACACAACGCCACTGATCTTCGTAGGTATGCTAAAAGCCTGCCAAGGCAAGGA
>OX375867.1:105039284-105195290 GCA_947359475.1 Heligmosomoides polygyrus bakeri | reverse complement strand
CCAAACTGAGTCATGATAAATAAGGCTGGGAGTTCCTAAAACAGATCTTTCACATATTATAATTTTTATCAAATTCTTTTCAGGCATCAATGAGACCCTGTGGAGAAAATGCGGCAATGCTAATGACACTGAGTACTGCCATTATGAGGGCACTAACGAGATTTGTGGTAGGTGAACCTTCACCAGAGTGAACATGTACAACACAATTTTTCCAAAAACGGTGGCAAGAGCTTATTTAAAAGCCCAAATAATTACAATCGCCTCTAAAATTGATGGTTTTACTCCTTATCAATATAGTGTTGAGATTCTGATTGTTCATCCTGACAACCCGTTCAAATACATGAAATTCTCCGTGATAATTTTCGCAAACTGTTTGAGAGCAAAGTATAAGATACAAGTGCTCCGTCATGCTCATCGTCGTACCTCGCACTTGCGCGCTTCGTGCGATGTTGCAGTATCACTAAGCTGAGGACAATCACGTCAAGTTAGCTGCTCTGCTTGTGCAGCTTATTATGTTCGTACCTTGCTCTACCTTCCTTAAGATCAGGGGCCAGATTTGTCAACCGGTTACCGGCCGGTGACGGTGAAAAGTACCACCAAAGCCCAGATACCGAGATTCATTAGCATCAGATTTGGCGGTACTTTTCACCGTTACCGGCCAGCAAGCGATTGATAAACCTGACTCCAGTAGAGTCAGTAGAGTCGTTTTGCGGTATGAAGCCATCCAGATCCCTTCCCCTACCACTACGCTCAACATCGGCATCATCTACAGACGGTTGAGTGACGTCGATGCTTGCGCTAATCAGTGCCTTCGTCCCACAAGTTCTTCGACGACAACCTCCTGATGTCCCAAAGCACGGTCCCCCACTTCACTCTAACGCCACGTTGACTACAGGCACCTTCACTCCTCGTACTCAAACGGTCAACGTCAGGCAAAAATCGACATTTTCGATACCTACTGAGCGTCGGCTCGATTTTGGTCACACGACGAAAAGCCTTTTTGTCAGAACGGAAGATTCCCACCGCTCCTAATACTATGCTGGACGTAAATTTCTTTCCATACTTCTCTGGTCTGATCCCATATTACTAATACTGATCCACCACTACTGGATCTCGCCCCACATTACTGGTACAGATTCCTAATTACTGGTCCCCTTTACTGGAGCTGATCCCTCATTTCTGGTCCCCTTATTGGAGCTGGTCCACCATTACTGGTATTGGTCCCTCATCACTGCTCTAGAGCCTCTTACAGGAACTGTTCCTCACTACTGGTCCCTCTTTTGTGGAACTCGTTCCCCATTACTGGTACTGGTCCTCATAACTGGTCCCATTTCTGGAGCTGGTCCCCCACTGCTGCTCGCCCCCCCCCCCTTTAGCACACGACGTGTTACTGAATCTCCAAGCACGTTGGGTGACGTGTTCTACACGTCTTCTGAATCCTCGAAACAACAACGACATCCACAAAAATCGATAATTTGATCAATCTCGATTGATGGCGACCGGTACAACAAAAACGAGTTTCAGATTCGTGTTCAGCGACCTCGTTTACCCTAGACCTAATGTTTCGGACTGCCTGAACGACATCCACAAAAAATCGATGATTTGATCAATATTGATTGATGGCGATCTGTACAACAAAAACGAATTTCAGATTCGTGCTCAGTGACCTCGATTGCCCCAGGGCTGAAGTTTCCAGGCAGGTTAAAGAAGTCTGGGTATTTTTTGCTATTTTCGCGCCGTAATTTTCCCCCATTCCCCCCCCCCCTATTATGACTAATTTCTGCGGCGGCGCCGCTCGATAGTATGACTCGTCGCTTAGCGCGTCATTATAGAGTATGATAATAGGTTATGTCTTCCAGGTACCTATTCGTGCACGTTAGCGTGCGTTTACAATGGAAAATAAACAGTTATTTGAGAGCTAAATTTAAAAAAATGTAACAAAGAATGTAGGAAAAATAAAAGTAGATGCGAAAAGCGCAGAAACATAAATAGAAATGCTGTATCTGCAAAATCGTGGGACCAATGGGCTATTAAATCTTTTTCAAGACTGTTTTTTAACCCACTAGTGGCTAGCACCGAGTTTGTAAGCTGTTACAACGATTTTTTGCTGCCATCAAACTCTGGCGCCAGGTGGGACTCGAACCCGCACCTCTCTCTGACGGGGGGAGGGAATGCTCTACGCCATTACACCACCGGCGTTGTTTGATCGAACGCAACAACCACGCGCGGTCGGGAAGAGGTGCTGGTTCAAGTACTACCTGACGCTGAAATTTTGATCGCAACAAAACGCCGTCGCAACAGCTAATTTTTTTTGTTATTCCAATTTATTTCTCATCACTAGACATCTCATTCTGATTGTAACACTGATGCCACTAATAGAAACTAATAGAAACAACAACTAAAGAAGCATGCAACACTACTTTCCGTGAAGCCTCAAGTGTAGGAAGAAGTTCACTATGCTATTAGGTTGGTGCATAAGTTCTCGGACATTTGGGACATGAAATATTTATTATCACAACATACGAACAACAATATCAAATCATTTGAAGTGACCACCCTTTACATCAATTTTCTTTCGCCAACGTGCTGGTAAGTCATGGATGCCTTTTCTCCAAAACGTGGCCGGTTGTGATTCGAAAAATGTGAGCAGTGCCTCCTTGACGTCCTCTCGGTTCCTAAATTGCTGGCCCTCCAAATAGCGTTGAAGGTTTCAAAACAAATGGTAATCAGAAGGAGCGAGATCTGGTGAGGAAGGTGGATGTGGAAGAACGGTCCATCCGTAGTCCGCCAACTCAGCCGCCGTCGCTCTAGCAAAATGCGGTCTAGCGTTGTCATGTTGAAAACACACCTTCACTTGTTCTCCTCGTGTGGTTTGAAGGTGGGCCCTCAACTTCCTCAGTTGGTTGACGTAAAGCTCTGCCGTCACTGGTATCCCTTCGTCCAGCAGCTCCCAGTATTCTACGCCAAGAACTGACTGTTGAGGCCATCCACCTTTTCACGGGAAAATCGGGTTTCGGAACGTCCTCTGCCTCTCCAGTTGCGTCAACCCACTTTGCACGCCGGTGATAATTAGAGTAGAGTATCCACTGCTCATCCCCGGTGACAAGGTTGTCCAGCCATTCGTGGGTACGTCTGAGGGTAAGGAGAGACAGAGCGACATCGGCTCTGCGATCCATGTCATGTTGTGTCAAGTCGTGAGGTACCCAGCGACCCAATTTTTGCACCTTGCCAATCGAATTGAATCCTCGAACGACTGTTGAGTGACTAACACCAAGAGTGCTTGATAGTTCGCGAGTGGTTTGGTATGGGTCCGCTTCCACTCTACTTCGGAGGCCATCCAAATCCAGTGTCATCGGGCGCCCTTCTCGTTCATTGTCTTCAACGGAGAATTCACCACCTGCAAACTTCGAGAACCACTGGTCACTGTACTTCGAGCAGGAGCACTCTCGTTGTAAACATCCTTCAGGCGCGCTACGATTCGTTGGCATTGAGGCCAGATTGATGCAGGAATAACATGACGTGCCGAATATGCGTCTCAGTTGGGATGAATTGCTTAGCCATAATAGCTGACGTTAACAACGCAGAAGTAAATGTTGGGAACAGTTTTGTAGCACTTTTCTTTCTCTATCAATCGATTGTTTACGCGTTGATACATGTGAGAAATTTGGCGGGAAAATGCGCTTTCAGTTCATGAGGGATCAAATGTCCCAGAACTTATGCACCAACCTCTAGTTCCTTACCACTTTCGGTTCGTAAGCTATGCTACTCACCGAAGTTCCGCTAGTCATTTCTACGAATAGGACAGACAGTCCTTATTCATGTCCTCTTTCGGTCACTCTTCTTTTTTTTTCGAGCGTACATTTTGCCTCAACGGTTCGACACCATTGGCTTTTCGTCTTAGGAAAAAAATGCAAAAGAAAAAAAAGGAAATTCTTTTCTCTTGCGAAATATCTTACGAAGGATTTATTTGAACTGTTGTTTGGGCTCCTCGTTCATTTAGAAGATTTCTTTGGTGCAAGAGTAAATGACCACTTGTCAAGCATGCAAGAGTGAATATATGTCAACTGTCAACTGTCCCTTGTGTGACCATCCTTTGAAATGAAAGTTGGTTGGAATCTTTAGGTGAAGCTTTTTAACTAAGTGCTGCTGGCCAAGATTGAGCGAGACATGCGTGCCATGAACAGTAGAAACCCGAATTTTCTTGCCTTCTATGCTACAACTTTCAGCACCATACTACTTGCCGGCTATGCATGCTCAATCATCTAGCAGGACGTTTTCTTATGCAGAGCTTTCTCTAGAACGTCAGCCAAGAAAGATTGCTAACTATAAGTCAGCAATGTATCAAGCATAATAGTAGCCTTGCATTTTCAAGGGAGCTTTATAATGAAGTTGTAGAGCAGTAGTAAACTATTCTTACAGTTCAGGACAATACCTTTATGTTCGCAAGCGATTTTTCTTTCAGATATTTGCAAGGGCGTCAGATGTGAATCCGGAAAGAAATGCGAGAAACAAGAGATGGTATGCGCTCCAGTATGCGTCTGCGCCAACCCTGTTGACGTCATGAGCCTGGATGGTGTTTGCCGGAGTAAGACATTGGTTGAAGTTTTGAATTTTTTGATAAAATTTCTTCAACATAGTAGCTCTTTTGCAGCAGGAGATTGACACGTTTTTTAAAATGTAGACTATCTTTAGCGAGTCATTCTTCGTTATTGTGAGACACAAAGAGCTTTCCAAATGTTCAGTGTAACTCAGTAGCAGTAGCAGGGAGGAGGCAGGTGATACAATCGGTAGGAGGTCTGTAATCGTGTGAATCGTGTAAAACGAATCAATTATAAGCTCGTATCATGCCAAGAACAACCAAGCGTTCCATTCTTCCAACGTCGACGAAATGGGACAAAATTGTTTGAAAAGGATTTAACATAGACTTGTTCATTTTGTCGGCCGGCTACCACCAAATTTCGTAGAGTCCAAAAACACTTTCAACTGCCTTCCAGAGTTTTCGTAGAAGCACAGCGCATGGCGCATACCAAAGATTGATGAACGTCGACTGCTTCCAGCTTTTTCCTATGTTCGTTACTGCTGTAATGCCCCATTTAATCGCACAACTTAAACATCGATTATTATTTTAAAGAGAGTCTATATTTCTGCATGGACTTCCTGTCCCATAGGAAACCACCCTCAGCTTACTTCCTTCCTACATGTTCCATCACCTGTATCACACGTCACCTGTCGTCCCGTTGATCGTCAACTTGCTCGAGCTGGCGCCAGCAGCGTCTCCACTCGTCCCTGTTACGTGCCGGAGTGCTCCAATGGATCTTCCTCGTTCGAGGGACACGAAGAGCGTCATATCGTTTGTACAGAACTTCCACGAAGAATACAACCAACGCGTTGGTGGGGGTCCTGGTGTTCTGCTGACATCCCACGGAATCCAGTCGGCGATGGCTCTCGTCCAGCGGCCGTCTGCGAAGCGCATAACGTGGCCGGCCCACCTAATTTTTGACAACTTAGCCCATGCGACAGCGTCTTTGATCACACCAACCCAACAATTGCCTTCTTCAGGAATTTCACCTACAAATCGGTTGGATTAAGGATAAGGACGGCGTAAATCAATTCCTTCGTGGGAATCGCCACGCATTCGACTTCTCTGGGACATCAAAAAAGCAATTCGTGTACGGATTTGGTCTTAACTTCTGGTGGCCTGCCGATGAACAAATCGGCGTTTCATCCATATTGCACATGTGTAATAGCAATTTTTCGAAACCTGAAGGACGCAAGGCTTGGTTATCCTTGCCGGGGTCCGAACAAAGAACGTCGATACGAAGTGCTGGCGTTAACTGACGCATCCAACTGCGCTACCACGCGCCCTAAAATCGATTGGAGAGATTTAGCATGTACTGTCATCTGAGCCACACTCCTATTTATCTCGGGAGATTTATTTCTGGGATTCTTCGAATGTTAAGCGCTGTGATAAGTTGATCTGATTCCAACAGGGCACTGAGCTTAAAGGAACCCGCAGCCAAGTGCGGTTGAAGGATGAAAGTCAACGGTAACCACCATTGACTGTAGTGCGTCACGCATTCCAGTTCTACTGGGTATCGTGGCGGCGCTTTGAATTCGTTTTCGACGAAGTGTGTGAGTTGCAGTGACCAGTGTTTTGTCTTTAATAAATAGTACTCGCAGCAGTTCACTGGCCGATCTAGGGCCAGAATCATCAACGACTTACAGCAATCTAACGGAGAAAATACAGCCGAAATCCCTGAGAGCGCGGCGAAATGTTTCACCCTATCGCTTGATAATCCGCGCTACATATCAGGGATTTCGGCTGTATTTTCTCTGTTAAATCGCTGTAGATCGTTGGTGAATCCGGCCCTTGGACCTGATTAGGAATTAGGTTCAGCACCATTTGCCTTGGATTGTAGTGTAGGGATCTAAAACAAGCGGTGTAGGTATACATGCTGAAATAGTTAGAGTATGTGCAGAAGTCAAAACTTGATATAATTCAGACCCGTGCGATCTTCAGCCTTGTCAGAACAATGGCATCTGCACAGCGGATATCACAGCAGCATCGAAGTACAGATGCAACTGCACCAAGGAGTTTGAAGGAGAGAACTGCGAAAAATGTGAGTCATTTCGGCTTTTTTTGGTTTGAAGCTTTATCAAGTGGACTCTCACAAGTCAATCAAGGCTTGTCAGTGGCAGGAACTAACGGAACAGAATCACAATAACTACTCACACTTCCAGCTCCCATCTGGTTCCTTAATATGAAAACATATCGGCTTGCACTCGTGTCCTTTTGTTTTGTTAAAGTGTTCTGATGCGGTAAGGAGTTGTGGGGTCTGTTGGGGTGATGCGTAATGCTATATTCATTCGTCTACTATTAAGTAAAAATTCAACTTGCATTGCGCATTAATGCTATTTTCTGTACAAAATTTTTCGCTCTATCTGACTAAATAATTTATATTCCAACGTTGTTTTATATTTCTGTTCTTGAATGTCCTGCTGAAATTGGAAGGCTCGGCTGATACACTACATATGGACTTGAAAGTAGCTGATTACCACCACGATCTAGCGCTGGATCGGGAAAGGTGGCGTCATGATACCAGTATAGCGGACCCCGCTACGAAGCGATACAGACGCTGAAGAAGAAGAAGAAGAAGAAGAAGAAGAAGAAGAATTGACGTATGTCGAACGGGCAATTCCGAACGATATTTTATTTCGCCTTCAAATTGGGACAATCCGACAAGTTGAAGGAATTGGTGGAAGCTGAACCATCCCAAGCAGTTCGCGGGATCGCGGAAGAGCTAGACGCCAGTAACATTGCTGTTGCGGATGCTTTGAAATGTCTTAGGAAGGTAAAAAGGCTCGAAAAGGTGGTGTCCACTAGTTGAGTGGGGGGGGGGGGGGAATTGTCACGTTTCGAGATTTGCTCTTCTCTACTTTTACGCAACAAAACTGACCCGTTTTGGACCGAATCATCACTTGTGATGAAAAGTGGATTCCGTATGATAACGGGAAACGTTCCTGACAGTGGTTCATGATCCATTACAACTTTTTCGCACTAAGCCAAACGATCACAGCAGAGCTCTACTGTAAGGAAATCGACGAAATGCCCCGAAAATTGCGTCAACTTCAGCCAGCATTGGTCAACAGAAGAGACCCGACTCTTCTGCACGATGACGCCCGCCACACGTTGGAAAAATCACTGTTCGAAAATTGAACGAATTAAGGGTTGAAGTTCTGCCTCACCCCTTAATTCGTTCAATTTCCTTTTCGCCATATTCCTCAGGTCTTTCACCAACCGACTCCACCTTTTCAAGCACTTTCAGAACCTTTTCGCTGGTAAACCCTTCACCAATCAGAGCCAAGCCAAAACAGCTTCTGTGGATTTTGTCGAATCTCGACCACCTAATTTTTTCACTGATGGAACAAGTCGACTGTTGGCTGGTTGGCAAAAGTGTGCTGATTCAAATGGTGCTTATTTCGGCTAAATCCGATAAGATTTGAGAAAGTTATGGTAGTTCAAAGTGAAGCACTCAAAACGCTGACAACTTTCCGGACAACGTAATACTTAAAAAGTGGATGCCAAACTATAAGCCTCTCAGAATTAATCTCCTGAAACCTCTCTTGAACCATCGGCAGTACCTGTTGCTCTCACTATATCAACAAACGTTGACGTCGATATGAACCTCTCAGCATGCCTCGAACTTCGCTTATGGTTTACTGAATCACTGTTAATCGACCACGATAAACCTCAGGGGAACATTCCGCTGACACAGGCCTCGGCCTTCAAATAATATCCAGTCATTAGTCGCGTACAAACTCGTCGTCAGTTCTATACATACACTAGTAGATATTAGTGGTAAATATTCTCACATTTTATTCTCACCTTCGCGACAAGTACAAATTTTTTTTAATTTTAAAAATTGAGGAAAAATAATGGCTTTAAGCTTGTTCTCGAGCGCAAAAAATAGCAATTTTTTCCACTTAGCTTGTTAGAGAAAGTCATCGCGCCGCGCACTCGTTCACGACGTCATGATTTTCATTTGATTAGTTAAAAAAATCTGCACGGATTTACACACTTGTTAACGATACAATTAAGCAATTGTAGAAATCCATACCCATTCAGATTTCAGTTTCAGATAAGCAACACTTACACCATCAACCAAATAAAAATCGCAAAAGAGCCGGATGAATGCATTCCTTTAACCCGTTAGAAAAATTTGCCACCTTGTACTATAGACCAAGCTTTTTACAGCAATTTTTCATTGAAAAATGAAAAATTTATGAATAACTACTCGATTTCATACTGATATCAGCGGTCGGCTCATCTTGGTACTGACAGGTCGTTGACAGAAATGGATGTTCGGTTCGATCAAACAGCGCAGTTGGTGCAAGGCGTAGCATTGCTGCCCGGAAAGCAGAAGGTGCGGGTTCGACTCCCGCCTGGCGCCGGAGTTTTGATCGCAACTAAACATCCTTCCAGCTCCGTTCATCTTATATAACGGCGCTCCCGGTTTGAGTAAAAATGTAAAACATTAATAATTGTATATCAATATTAATACAGAGTGGTATAAAGCACATAAGGCTTTGATTTCAAGATCACAACTTCTGCCTCGATCCGGCGCCATCCTTCTGTCCTACGGGCGAGTACACATGCGAGATGTACGGATTCAGAAATTACTCATGCAAATGTGCCGAGGGATTCTACTTCAACGTGACCAGCAATCAGTGTGTCAAAGGTGATTCCTGATTTATGCGAACATTTTCTCGAATAACTGCCTCGTGATTTCAATCTTTTTCAAGACCTGGTTCATCTACCGTAACCTGCATGGCGAGGTGGAGAACATACATAGCACTAGGAAACAGGACTTATATTAACCGTTAATTTTGATACTTTTGCGTATACATTGTTTGATTTCTATTTTCCAGTACCGTTCTTGCCACTCTGCAGACGGTACCTCAAACTCGGGTAATTAAACATTTATCTTGCAAAGTACTTAAGAAAAAATATATAGCATCTAACTGACATAACTCTCAAGCTCACGGGGCGTCTTTTTTTTACAGGCTAAGTGGACGGAGACGGCTGGTACATGCTACGAAGATGTAAGCAAATGTTTGTGAAATTTTGTGAAGTTTTCAAATTCCTCAACAGATCAGCCTGGTGATATTGAATCAAACGTAATATATGATGAATCATCCATGCATGCCAAATCGTCCATCTTATAGTAATACATCGTTAATCTACCAAAGCTATAAAAGAATAGAGGAATTTCTATACCGTTTGTCTAAACTCACTAAATTTTCTAGCCATTTCACTCGTCCATCTTTTACAAAAACGACAGTTCTTTTGTTTCTTTGCATGAGCGTTTCAAGACATGACATTAGTGCGGTAAAGAATGTATTTCATGTTCGAGATGCCTAGAATTTCAGTTGGCCAACAAGTAAGCATCACGCTTTTCTTCAAGGATACACCATATTCGGAGATCTACAACAACATCACTCATCCGGAGGCAATTTCAGCAAGACGAACTATTCAGGCAGTGGTAAGCAATTAGAAAAACACTTATAACTATAATAAATATAATACTTAAACATACTTGGAAATACTAAACTTTAAACATACTTGAAAACACTTGTCGTTTTCCACATTTGAATCACTATATCAGTGTCCTATCACTGTCGAACATGTCTGGTACCAATTCACCTACCCCGGTATGGTAGAACGCTTGGTTGCCCTAGGTGAGAAACCCAAACGAGGAATCTCGACTCAAGTGCACGCAATAGCAGGCGCCTCGTCTGACTACGCTCCCATGCGCCCCATCAACAAAAGCAGCTGATAAAATCTTTATTTCTACTATTATTCTTATTTGTTACATGAAAAATTTCATGCGTCACAACAATATCACTCCCATGGGAAAGAAATGCAGAAAACAAACAAACAACAGAAACATCATAAGGTAAGGAGTTTAGGAAAAAACAAAAAAAAATAAAAGAAACACAGGGAAAGGACATGTAGGCCAAACTTGTCTATCGGAGGGATGCATCATGTCCACATTTAGCGAGGTGTGAACGCGCTAAGCGTTGAGTCATACTATCGATCGGCGCTGCCGCAGAAATAATAAAATAGGGGGGAAAATTCGGGGGGGGGGGAATTACGACACGAAAATAGCGGAAAATACCCAGTCTTCTTCTACCTGCCTGAAAACTTCAGCCCTGGGATAGTCGCGGTTGCTGAACACGAATCTGAAGTTCGCTTGTGAAGTATCGATCGCCGTCAATCGATATTGATCAAACTATCGATTTTTTGTGGATATCGTTCAGGTGGCTCGAAACTTTACCCCTGGGGTAGTCGAGGTCGCTGAACACGAATCTGAAGTTCGTGAAGCATCGATCGCCATCAATCGATATTGATCAAATTATCATCACACTATATAATAAGGCGCTAAGCGATGAGTCATACCATCGATCGGCGCTGCCGCAGAAATTAGCCATAAAATGAGGGGAAAATCGGGGGGGGGGGGGGCAATGGATAGGGCGGGCGAGAAAATAGGGGAGAGTGGAAATAGGGGAAAATTACGACACGAAAATAGCGAAAAATACCCAGACGTCTTCTCCCTGCCTGGGAACTTCAGCCCTGGCGCAATCGAGGTCGCTGAACACGAATCTGACGTATCTGACGTTTGTTTTTGAACTACCTATGTCTGTGAATGTCTTATCCTTAAAAATTTGAAAACCTCAAATTCTATCCAAAATCGCCCAATGCCTTCGATATTGGCGTGTCAGACTAGGTATGTATAAGGGCATGAGGTCGAAGGTTGATCTTAATGTTAATCTCCGGCTAGAATGCACCCAGAACTCTGGCCAATGCATAATGTAATGTTGAAACCTGAATAGAAATCGACCTTCATGTTAGCCTGCAGTCAATAGAGAGGTTAATTTTGGCGTACTGATACGGTATGTTGCTAATCAGCCAACCTGTAGCCAAATTCATCAACGACACACAGCAATTTAACAGAGAAAATACAGCCGAAATCCCCGATAGTGCGGCGAAATGCTTCACCGTATCGCTTGATAAAGGCCTGTTCATACTTCGCGACAAGAGTGACAAGAGCGACAAGAGCGACTGGAGCCACTGGGACGACGGACATAGCGTGGTGTACGTAAATAATTGCGTACTCCACACTCCGTCCGCGACGAATGTAGTGTGAAATGCGTAACTATTTGCGTATACCACATTACATCAGTCGCTCTTTTCGCTCTTGTCGCTCTTGTCGCAAAATATGAACAGGCTCTAAGCCGTGCTATCAGGGATATCGGCTGTATTTTCTCTGTTAAATTGCTGCAATCCGACTCCTAGAGGGATGGGAATCGTCGTCTTTGCTATTGATATCGTTGTTGCTTTTGCCATGGTAGCTAGGAATCTCCATAGCTTGCTGCTCCGTCTGCAGTACCGGCGTTTAGATTTCATTGATTGGAAAGCCAACAATTTCACTGGACTGATCTTTCAGTTCGACAAAATCTACGGCATCAATCTAATCAAACTTGTCTTCAACAACTTCACTCAAGGATCGCTAGTGGCGCATTTGGAGCTGATGCTGAAACTGCATGACTCCGGCACTTTTCGCAATAACGAGAAGATTTTCAAGGTAGGAACATTGTTTCCCTTTACGTTTCGGGTCTTTTGACAAGACCTGAGCCCGCAGCTTCTTTGTTACCACAGGCTAGCAATGTCATTAAGGCCTGAGTTATACTCCCGCGGGAGCATACGCGGAAGGGCGGGAATCGCGCCAAGACTCCTCACCTGGCCAATCTCCGCGCCTCGCCACGCCCGCCTCCGCCGTGCACCATTGGTCCGCGGACGTTCCGCGGATGCTCCCGCGGGAGTATAACAGATGCCTAAGCGATCATCTACGCGTATGCTTTCTATGCTTCCGCAGCGCAATCGTTATAGAGCAAACACAATACAATTCGCTTGAAAGGGAGGGGCATTGAAACGCGAATCAGACATATAATGAAGTAACTGACCTAAATTCAAAAAAAAATGCCGGCCTACAGAAATTCCTTCAGGAAGTTTAGGTTGCTTTTCCTTGTAGAATCCATGTGCGAATTTTTTGGCAAGAAAGGATGCATGAGCAATTCACTTTTACATTTAGGCATGGAGCGGCTGTAAACAAGGTCATAAACTTCCGCTAGAACGCTTGCTTGCGATCAAGCTTAAGGCCCCGTTTATACTTCCGACGCGGAGCGACGCGACGGCATGTAAAGTGACCAAATTGATCGATCGCGTCGCTCAATCAATATGGCCACTAAAAGGCCCCCCAGTGTTCTGCGGCGTTGCCGCTGCCCTATCCTTCACCATAGGGCAGAGACGCAGAGCTCGCCGCCGGCGGCGTCCCTGCCCTATCCTTAACCACTGCGGCGAGCGGCGTTGCCGCAGAACTCTGTGGGGGTCTTAAGGCTCCGTTTATACTTCGACGCCGAGCGACGCGACGCCACGTATTGTGACCACATTGATTGGGCGACGCGATCGATCAATTTGGCCACTATACATGCCGTCGCGTCGCTCGGCCTCGGAGGTATAAACAGGGCCTGAGAGCGGCGTCGCGTCGCTCGGCGTCGAAGTACAAGTGTATAAACGGGGCCTAACGCGGGACGGTACACGAAGCCCTTTGCACAACTTGCATAAAAAGTATAATGGATGAGGGCTATCGGTAACCAGTTCTTTTATGAGATGCGCTGCGCATTCTACTTGTGTGAGAACCGTCAGCACAGTTTATACGGTGCATTATTCTTCATGTTCGACTGTCGTGAAACCTGGGCATGTCTGAATTGTTTCAATACTTCTGGGCCACGAAGGATTTATATGATGGAACGTTTATTTCGGCCTGATGTATCGACATTTTCGTCGTTTTCAAAGGCCTGTAAGAAGGTCGAGGCCAGACCAAGCACTCATTTCGGCAAAGACTTATGTCTCAAATTCAGCCAGTTTCAACGAATTCGCAAGAGTGCCAAGGTGAATCCCACTTAAGCAAACCTGTCTTCCAGACCTTTAAGAACGACGAAATTGTCGAAAGTCAGGCGGAAGTAAAACGTTCCATCATATCAAACCTGCGTGGCACAAAATTATTGAAACAGTTTATACACTCATTAGGGCCACACAATTACTTGCAGATGCCAGCCAAGCGTCAATTCAACATTCTATCCTTTCTAAAAAAAAAGTCTGGTATCGTTTAATCGATCTCTGAGGGCGATGAGGAGGCCTTGGTTAGGTTCGACCTAAACCTCAAACCTTTGTTCAGGGTGCACTGGACAGTTGGTACTACTTGATCCCCGGAGTGGGCCTACAGCTGGTATCAAGAAGCAAAAGGGCTTGCTGTAGATGATTTATTTCGTCTTAATAGGTTGTCGCAAAACTAGTCGCCGAAACGGACCGCTTACTTCAAGCTGCTATAACTCAGCTTAAACACGACTTTATCTTTTTTACTTTTTCGAAGTAAAAATTACCAAAATCGATACATCTACTCCAACGAGTGAGTAATAAATGTAATCCTTTCCAATAAAAACTGAGACCACAAGACTTAACGAAAGACTCGATAGTCGCGTCGGTTCATCATTTTACGGAGCCCTGGAAAAGGTAGGTTAAGAAATTTTGAGCGACATCCATATATGTTTTTAAAAGAGCAGGAAAAAGCCCTCTAAAGGGTATGTGTGGCTTTCCCTGAGACGGAATGATTTAGAGTGAAAAAAACTTATTTATTTGTGGCAGTAGCCATGTTCGACTCTCCTTGAACAACCCCGGCATGGTAGAACCTGTTTGTAGAGGTTTAATTACCCAAGTTTGAAGCTCTGAAGAAGGCGATCCAGCCGAAACGTTATCCACCAATAAAGCCGTTTACCAACCTCGTGAAGAGCTCAGCAACTCTATAGACAGCTTATTCATTTATATTACCTCGAAACGGAAATTAATTTTGCGACAGCCAAATATTTAAACCTGGGGCGGCTAGGTTCTGAGCTAATAAGGTGTAAGAATGGCAAGGAGTTCGCGCTCAAGTACCTTCTGGCGATTGAGTTCTGATTGCAAGTTAATAAACTTATGAGAGATACAAAACCCCCTTAAGTAAATTTACAAAGTCTTTTTTTAAATTGAAACAGTTCTGAGTGCAGTGGTGAAAATAAGACTCTAATTTTAGACTGGACCATGATTTTAGGACATTTGCACGACCTCTTGGTTTAATTTCAGCAGTTTCTTCTTGAATGCGACACGACCAATCAGGAATGCTTCGGAACGCTCGGCAAAGCTTTTCTTCCCTATGACGGATGGGTGGCGAAGGTGAGAAATGTGCTTGCTCACGAAAATTACAACGAAACAAGTGCCTGACTGCACTAATAATACTATCCCCGTCTACTAAAAGAAGGACCACGGATCTCTCTCTTTAGGGAGTCGCTTGATTGAGGAATCTCGGTCCGCTTGTAGGACCGCCACGTGACGCGTCCCCGGGTGGTGGAGGGGAATGATTCGCGAACCAAATGCGACCGTGTACTGCCGAGAGACGCAAGTGGGATGCAGGGGATGGATTCCTTGCTCCCGCTGTGTCGGGTCGCGTTCCTTGTGTGTGGACGTGGCATGTTCATGCGAGAGTGCGGGTGTGTTCGCGCATGCGCGGATTGTATTCAGCACGTAGGGCCGGTGGGTTAAGACTTTTTCTCAGTAGTCTGGCACAGCAAAAGGCGATTCGAGACTGCCTGAAGAGTCTCTTTGTAGATGGCGCCTCCTCCCAACACGCAGTTGGCCATGGACATCGAATCGTGCGAGTCTGACAATCTGAAGCGATGTGAATACGCCCCAGTCTTGACTGAATTCGTCGCATATGCTCCAACATACATCTACGATGGCAAATGTGCCTAGAGAGAGCTGGAGAAGTTCCATAGGGAAGATCGCACCTTCTAAAAGGTGCAACTTCACGTCGGGACTCACGGTTTGGGGTGGGTCAAGCAACGTGAAAGACTCTAAGTTGTTCATACTGGCTGGATACTCACATTCTCCCGTCTTACGACGGACCTCGGAATCTTCTAGAGGCCAGTTCCACATTGGGACTAACTGCAAGCACTCCTGACCGACTTCTTCACAGTCCGTAAGTTCTACACGGGATCGGGCCACCGCCTCTTTCCTGGGAGTTTGCGCTTTTCGCATCAAGGAGAGAAGACAGCACAATTCAAGAAGAAGAGCCCCAGAACGATCATCAACTGGAACATTTACACCTCTTTTGCCGGCGTTTGGGAAGATACCGTCATGGACAACATCGACGAAGAATACGGCCACTTCGTGCACCATCTCCGCGAGAGTGTTAAGAGAGCCGAGAGCTGAAGACCACCAAGAGACGACTGCCTCCGGAAACTCTCGAGCTGATACACCAGCGTGGAGCAGCACGAGCGTCAGGCAACTACTAACTGGCGTCCGAGCTTGCGAAGCTATGCAGAGCGACAATAAAGGGGATCTTATGGAGAGAAGGGCTTAAATGTTGGCTAAAGCTGCAGATTGGGGTTTGAGCATCCGCAATGCCCGCCGGAACTTCGCCAACTTCAAGGCCAAGATGACCGCTTTCCGTCCGACGTCCTGACGGAACCGTACCTCTTCCAGAAGGGCAATGGAGTACGTCATCCACGAGTTCTACTCCGATCTCTTCGATAGCTACCTGCCTCATGCCATATTCCGCAAGATGGATGTGCCGTCACCTCTATCCTCGCTTTCGAGTCTCGACACGCTATCTCGTCGGTGAAGAATCGTACAGTAGTCTTAAGACTATCACTTTCGAACACCTGAAAAACTTCCCGCCAGTGAACACCGTGACGATGCTCATCGATATATCGCAAGAGTACGAGCTGCCGCTGTGCCCTGCGCTTATCACCAGGAAAAAAACCATTCGATTTTGACGTTGCCTTCATCGCAAAGAAATGGGTTCGACAAGCGGATACTATGTCCCTGAAGCTCTTCAGCACCACTCTCGAAAACGATGCACGATCTACAATGGGAAGACATCGGAATGAAGGCCGATGGCTGGCAGCTGCACATCCTAGGCTTTGTGTGACGACATCGTGAGCATAACACCGAGCACTAGGGAATCCTGGTCGACTTCAGCTGTGTACGTGGAAGCGTTGGACTTCACCTGAACCTTACGAAGGCGATGTTCATGAGAAACGGAAGAGTTTCTGATGCCCTGCTCTCGCTCAACGGAACGAGCATCTCCGAATGCTCCAGCTACACGTATCTAGGTCGCGAAGTCAACATGGCCAACGACCTAGCGCCAGAGCTGAGCAGGGGGAAACGAGCGGCTTGGGAAGCTGTTGCAGCGGTGGCCGCTTCCTCTGTAGTTTTGCTATACCTTCCCGGTATTGATACAAATAGTTTTGTCCGTTAATAACACAACAAGAACGATTCCTAGTAACCTAAACAAACAACAAATGCCTCTCAAGGTCGAGTCGACACGACTCAGAAAGCGTAGGCTGAACAAAGGAGGAGTGGGATCTGTGGAGTCTTGTCGAGGGGGCTCTTGGAGAGGAGCGGATTCGGGTGTCCTGTCGATGGGCCCTTGGCGAGGAAGAGTGGGACTCGGGATTCCAGTTAGGGGATTCTTAGATTAAGGAGCGGAACCCGTGGCGTCCTTTCGACGGGGCTGTCGCAGTGGAGGAGCGGGATTCGGCGCCTGTCGAACGACAGCAGCAGTCGTATCCGGTCCACTTCCGGCCTAAATTTGCTCGAGTCTTTGACGAGGTACGGAAGATTGCATAAGATGGTAGACGGCACCAATTTTAACGTTGTGTTTGGCGCGACAGAAGCCTTCAGGAGCGTCGAAGAAGTGTGAGGAGGTCGAAGATCGTCAGGCTTCGCGCCCAGCTACTCGTCTCCATTGATATTCCTTCGCCTCAGAAGCCTGGGCAATACGAAAGAAAGATGAACCGCGATCACCATCGGAATCGAGAGAACGATGCTCGGGGTGGTACGACTCACGCAAGTGAGAGAAGGCTTCGGAGCTCCGAGCTTCCCCGACGTTCGAAGATCAGAGAGACTGTCGATGTCGTCGAAAATTAGATGGGCCGGCCACTTTATGCACTTCGCAAACACCCATTGAACGAGACTCGTCACCGATTGGGTTCCGCGGGATGTCAAGACAACACCGTTGGCTTATTCGTGAATGTCCTGAACGAACGATATAACGCTCTTTCCTACGAGATCAGGTGGATTCACTCTGACAGGCGATGGGAACGAATGGATGACGTTGCTGGCACCTGCTCGATCAACTTGATAACTAAAGGTACAACAGGTGATACAGGTGAAAACAAAAATCTTTACCTGTTGAAAGCAAAAAAATTATACAAGCAACAGCAATTATTGACTCGGTCAGCGATTCTCTCCATTTTCAGGATGAACGCTGCGGAAATGTCATCTGCCCTGAATATACCTTCTGCCGGCCTATAGATGGTAAATTTTAAGATAGAAATTTCATCAGTGTTATTTTTCCAAACATATGATTAAGAATAGAGGCCGCATTAATCATTCCCTTCTTAGGATGAGTAAACCAGATTTGTGATCAGCACCCCAAACAACCCCCATGCACAAAGATTGGTGCATCCGACCCACCACCGTCTCTCTAACCTGTCATAAGAAAACGGGAAATCCAGAAACCGATGTCAGATTCATAATCAGCACTCCAAATAACACCCGTAACCGAAGTATGAATAACTTTTTTTCGACCTCGCTAGTAAAGTGCACGGGCCGCTTTGAATTTTCGAACAGTCAAGCTGTTTCAAGATGAGGTGTTGTAGATGACAAATTCCGTTACATTCTTTACATGGATGGAGTCAAAAACGTAGAAACCAAGTGGTAAGAATAGCTAGTGGTGTACCAACCTTCTTCAACAATGATGGAAGATTGCAAAAAAGCAAGTAAGCGAAATGCACTTCTCACAAACGGAACATCTACGCTTCTATCTACCCCCTTCAAAAAAGGACGCAATAGCACCGATGTTTTACTCTCTGTGTAACCCTCCACCGCTTAACATATTTTGTTGGTTTCCACCTCAAATGGCTTCACACCTCAATGACCACCCTTGTTCGACCATGAAGACCGAGGTGCAAAGCCCATCCTAGGCCCAGGCTTGAGTGAGGGTGATGAGATGAGAAGCACCAATTTCGCCCAAACTTTGTGCATGGGGGTCATTTGGGGTGCTGATCACGACTCTGGCATCAGCATTAATGCTTCTGTGCCACGCAGGTTTGTTATAGTGGAACAACTTTATTCGGCCGACGTTTCGACAACTTCGTCGTTTTCAAAGGCCTGGCAGAAGTTCGAAACCTAAGACCAGACATTCATTTCGGCAAAAACGTCATTCTCCAGCTCTGTCAGTTTCAATATTTCCTACGAGTGTCAAGCGGAATCTCACTGAAGCAAGTCGAACTCACTGTTGTTCCACAAGTACTGAGGGAATGCTCAGCTACGCGATCACCATTGAGCAACTGAGACCTACCAACTGCGAATTCATACTGATGTTAAGTATATAGATTGCACGGCCTCAGAGCTCGCACAACAGGATAAACGGCAAAAGCTCACTGGGATCGAAATGCACTCACTTCGGTTATTCATTGTTGGATTACCTTCGCGGATCCAGAAGGCATCTAGGGCCTTTCTGGGACCGATCTCACTTTCACGAAGCAACACAGTGCATCCACTACTCTCACAATATGCCCAGGTTTTATGAGAGCCGAACATGGAGGATTCTGGCATCAGTTTTTGACTTGCTTAGTCTGGAAGTCAAAAATTTTCACTCTACACTTTCAAAGAACTCGATGAACGTAAACAACACTTGCTGCTTTGTTTTTGTTGAAAAAAGTGTTGGGAATAGGGACAGAGGGCCCCACTGACGATAAAGCGCAAAATGCAAAAACACCAGTACAAGGGGATTTGGCGTCATGAACTTTGCGCTCATGCGTCCACACGCTTTTTTCGACCATAGAAGAGCATTCCGATAAAATTAACTACGGTTTTGGACTCTCCACACGGGACCCTACAGTCTGTAAAAATTGCATCGCAAAAGCTCAACGCCACTTTGGAGGCTCTCCTTGTAAGATTTGTACATGCAACAAACTTCAGGGCAACCGCTAAGAACGGAATGCGTCTGCGAGCGTGGATTCGATGTACTCGGAGCAAATGCAGACGACCAGGGAAGGGTGATACAGATCTGCAGAGGTAATTTCTATAGTTAGCAATACAGGTCTTTGCTCCACAAATTTTTCTTAGGTTTTTTACATGTTTAAACACGTGTTCTGGATTGCTTGACGCATTTTCTGTTCAAAGCCGGCTGTTTCCTCGCAGCTTTATCATAGGATTCAGATATTGACGAATGTGCTACGCATCCTTGCGAGACTGAAGAAGAATGCATAAACACTCCTGGTTCCTTCATATGCGGCGGGGTGCCCGACAATGCGGTAAGCTATTCTTTTCCAAGGTTCGACTCCTAGTCGAAATGAGGATTAGGCGATGTACGATACTTATTCTCCATAAGACGTGCTTCTGCTAGTGAATAAGCCGCTTTTCCAAAAACAGATTACAATATGAACAGAATTCCAAAAGCAGCGTTTCCTCTCCAAATCACGTAGCTTTCTGGCACGGAGATCATCCAGGACAATTTGTGTATGTACTAGCTGTCGAATAAAAACTAACTTTGTGTCTAATCCATTTTTGGTTTCTGTGTTAGAAGTTTGCAGGAAAACTTTTTACAACCTAAAGTTTCTTAGATGTAACATGAGCAAATAAATAAAATGGTAAATGATAAAGGACAGCGTTACTCAATCCGTTTGGGATACGCCACGCATTCTGCTTCTACGGGATATCGTGGAGGCGTTGTGAATGCGTATTTGGCCATACGATGGCTTGCGGTGAATAAATAAATAAAAACAAAGAAAAGTAAAGAAAAGAAAGAAAGAAAGGAATCTTAAAATATACTGAAGAGCCACGGGAGGAGTATAACACAAAGGTTCGTCTGAAGGCAGTGGCGAAACGAACCTTTTAATATGTTTTATATTTTGTGACATAATAATCTTTTAATTAATTATAATTTTAAAAATTCCAATATTTTACACCTTTCTTTACTTCTTTAAATTTTACATTTAATTATGTTTTATATTGCGGTGGCCAATGAACAAATCAGCGCTCTGTCCTTCTCAGACAAGTCTGGTACCAATTCAGGGACCCCGGAGGGATGGGAGGCTTGGTTGGCCTGGGCGGGAAATCCGAACCAGGAACTTGGTATCGGGTGCACGCGACAACCGGCGCCTCCTCCGACTGCGCTACACACGCCCAAGCAAATAAATAGCCCAAAAATAATCCTTACAGTCTACAATTGGTCGCAAGGTCTTCGCCTTGAACTCGCAACCATTAGATTTTGACAGCCCTCCCTAAGCGTCAGAAAGTTGAAATTTGCCGGTAATGTTTGTTTGTTTGAGATCTCGCCATATGTTCTTCCAGCACATCAAAATACTCACTTGCTCGAGAGTGTATAGGCCATTTGCATTATATTTTCCAGCACATGGGTGCGCTTCTTTTTTTTTAACAGCAATTTTGACTGCCCAATATTCTACCATGAATAAAAAATAATTGGAGTTGTTCTTTGTCCGACTGTTGTTAAATCTTGACATGTTGTTGAACAGTGGTATAGGATGTTGTGAAGCTGTTAAGCCAGGATTGTTATGGAAGCTTTATTCGGTTTACGTTTCGGCGTAACCGCATTCTTCAGAGCCTGGGAAAAGCCAACCAACCAACCAGCCTTTCTGCTGTTTCCAATAAGGTCAGTCGGGTTGCCTTGCTTCCTAATCGTTTCATTCTCTCATTAACTTTCGAGACTCCTATAGCTTGAAATGATCCCTGAACAAGTAATTTCTCAAACTCCTCTTATCTTTTCCAGGCTTTGAAGAAGACGGTTAGGCCAAAACGTAGGCCGAATAAAGCTTCCATAACAGTCTTGGCTCAACAGCTTCACAACATCCTACACCACTGTTCAATGATTGGAGTGTCACAGTGGTCTGTCCGTATATCCGTCCGCGGCCAGGGGAAAGACTCAAAGCCGGATACACTATACATCATTTTCTCCCTACAGGATTAACCGTTTCAAGTGAACATTACGGGATTATAAGGCGGAGAGGACAATTTCCACAACCAGCAAGGAATATCGACCGCTCAGTCAGTATCGATTGATACTACTGATTTCTGTCTAGAAATGGCTTAAACCAATGGGAGACGAGCGAGTATACCCAATTAGTGGGTTTCACTACACTCTATGTATTGATCGACCAATCAATATTACCGTAACCTCTATCCAATAGCAGAACAGCACTACAGTAAGACAGTATACATAGCTACACAAACGACACCTATACACCTACATACAAACAAAGACCTATACATTAAAATCACTATCGATCGATATTATTGGACTTTGTCAAGTAGTGGTCGTTTGAAGTAAGACTAATAAGAGCGTCACGGTAGGAAGACGGGCTTCACAACAACGCTGTACTACCAATTTGTCGCTCAATATCGAACGATGTTAGTTAATAATAATTATCGGAGCCACCTTTAGCGTTGCAAAATGGACCCAAAATATGTTTCTAATGTTGTTTCCCGAAGACGAAAGAAATTCCTCGGTAGGGAGATTGTCAGAGTTTTGAGAATGAGAATAGGAAGTTGTGGATTACGTATAGATCCGACAGTCATCCAAATGTGCTCCAACAATGACTGGTCAAAGGCTGTTGAAGACGAATATCGTACAGATGTCGTGTATTTTGACTTTACTAAGTCTTTTGACAACGTTCCTGTGACTAAGCTGCTCTTGAAAAGGAAAATCACAGGAATTCATCCCATGATTGTAAAAATGGACCGAGGATTTTCTTTCAGGGTGAACATATCAAGTTCGGGTTGGAGATAAGTTTTCTGCTAGTTTTTGTGCACGCAGTGGTGCACCTTAAGGTGGAGTATTGCCTCCTCTGCTATTTGTGATATCCCATACACATATGAACTACCAACTGCCATTTCCTGTTTTGGTGTAGTCTGCAAAATGTATGCGGATGACATCAAGATTTATAAATGTATTAGAGAGTCCAAAGAAACTAGTGATATGCAAGCGGCAATTGACTATATGGACCAGTGGTCTAAGCAATGGGAGTTGCCATAGTCTACGGAGAAAACCAACTACGTGGTTATTGGTAAGGGGCCGTCATTCGCATACAAACTGAAGTCGAGAAGTCTCACACCTGTAGAGGAAGATCGTGACCTAGGCTTTCAAATCACGCGGAACCTCGATTTTAGCAGCTACTATCGACTTCTCTCGAAGAAAGGCCAACAACTGCACCTACATTCTTTTCAGGGTTCTGAAAACGAAAGACCCTGGAGTCTATTTACGAGCCTATAAGACCTATGTTCGACCTGTGATGGAGTTTGGAATAACTGTCTGGAACCCCTACAGAAAAGGAGACATTCAACTCTTAGAAAGTGTTCAAAACAGCTTTACACGAAAGTTGTTTATAAGGTGTTTTGGGCTAGATTACAGACAGTTGCCTAATGGATCTGAAAGGGCAAAAATTCTTGGTGTTCCAACACTATATAGCAGGAGGAGAATGGCAGATCTCAAGAAGATGTTCAAGATTTTGACTGAAAGAGTTTCTATAGATCCACTCTCCTTCTTTGGCGTTCCGCTAACTCGACCCAGAAGGGGGAAGTTACGGTTATATATTTCGGTGGTAAGAACTAAGATTAGATCAAATTTGTTTACCTATAAAGGATAAAGGATAAAGGACGGCGTTACTCAATCCCTTCTGGGATGCGCCAGCGCATTCTACTTCTACGGGATGTCGTGAAGACGACATCAATGCGTATTTGGCCATACAATGACTTGCGGTGGCCAGCCGATGAATAAGTCATCGCTCTATCCTTCCCAGACAAGTCTGGTACCAATTCACCGATCCCGGAGGGATGGAAGGCTTGGTTGGCCTGGGCGGGAAATCCGAACCAGGAACCTGGTATCGGGTGCACGCGACAGTCGCGCCTCCTCCGACTGCGCTACACGCGCCCTTCTTTACCTATAGAAACCTTAACGAGTTTAATTCATTCCTAGGATGTGATAGAATGTCGCTGGGCTTATCTGTGCAAGCCTTCCGTAAACTCTTAGGGAAAAACCCTGCTGGGGACTAGAGACGATACGTCTGTTATGTCTGCCGTTGTTGTTGTTTTGTCTTGTTGTGTCTTTCAGAATGATGGTCCACAAACAGCAACTATTGTTCAAGAACTTACGTTGATGGCTTTCCGTTCACATTTAATGTCTGGTTCCCTTCTTTTCCGTATGTTTCACACGTGTGGTTTGATCCCGCATCTTCAGATAAATAAACAAATAAAAATTGTATCCACGTTACTGATGGTGTGATAGTGAGACTGGCGACACGATTTATGGTGGATATACGAATGGGGGCGCGTGCAGCGCTGTCAGATGAGGTGCCGGCTGTTGGCGTTGCCCTATACCAGGTTCCTGGCTCGGCATTTCCCGCCCAGGCCAACCAAGCGTTCCATCCCTCCGGAGTCGGTGAATTGGTAGCAGAATTGTCTGGGAAGGATGAAGCGCTGAATTGTTCATCGGCTGCTCACCGCAAGTAATTGTATGGCCAAATACGCATTCAGGTCGCCTCCATGACATCCCGTAGAAGTGGAATGCGTGGCGCATCCCAAAGGGATTGAGTAACGCTGTTCTTTATCCTTTATCCTTATTCTTCTTCTAACACGAGAGGTGACCAGTTGAATTGGTACAAAGAATTGGTAGTGAATTGGTACCAGACTTGTCTGGGAAGGAAAAAGCGCTGATTGTTCATCGGCAGGCCACCGCAAGTTATTGTATGGCCAAGAATGGTACGTCTCGCACTCCAGAAGGGATTGAGTAGCGCCGTCCTTTATAATAATAATAATTTATTACGTGGTATAAGACACACGTTAGAAAAAAAATGAACAAAAAACACGGCACTAAAAGAGACATCATGGTTCTCAAAACTTTAGAAGAGAAGCAGCTTCTTCTCAGCCATACGTTTGAAAGAGCTGGAAACCTGCCTGACAACACAAAAATTGTGTTTTAGAGGCAAATATATCGATCCTGCTCTGCAAGTGAAAACCCCTAACCTTTGTGTAGTTCTAGGGCTTCGGAAGGAGATCTTTTCCGAACCACCTCTAGTTCTAGAAGGTAGGAGAGAGTAAAACTGAGAGGCATCGACGTCCATGATTCCTGACAGCATTTTGAAGATAGCGCAAACATCTCTAAGTTTCCTACGGGATTCTAATGTGTGCAGATTGAAATATCTGTTTCTAATGTTCCCTCGTGGCACTCTAGAGTACAGAAAACTTCCTGATCGAAGTAGAATTTTCCTAGTATAACTGTTCTGAATCTTCTCAAGGAAGGTAATGTCCTTCTTTTTATAGGGAGAGAACACGGTAGATCCACTCTCAACAATAGGTCTTACGTATGTTTTGTAGGCCTGTACCAGGACCGCATTGTTGCGAGTGCAGAGACCTTTGAAAATTTGGAACATACGTGACTGGGCCTTCCTCTGGATGACCTTGTAGTGTTCCGAAAAATCAAGCTTATCATCGTAATGGAATCCAAGATCTCTCACTGAATGAACTTTGGAGATAGGGTAATCGCCAACCAAGTACTCAGACGGTGCGTCCGACGATCCTATTCTCATAAACACCGCCTTTTCTGGCGCCAAAGGTAGATTCCATGCTGTGGACCAGTCTCGCAGTTTCTGAATGGCCAACTGCAAGATACTGTGGTCTTCAGAAGATAGTACTTCACGGTAGATCTTGATATCGTCCGCAAACTGTTTGACTACAACACCATTGTCCATTAGGAGTTCTGGTATATCGGAGGTATAGATCATGAATAGCAAAGGAGAAAGCACCCCACCCTGGGGAACGCCACTCTTAACCTGTCTGCAATCAGATAGAGCTTTCCCTACTTTTACTTGAAACGTTCTGTTGGCTAAAAATTTATGTAGCCAATTACAAATAACTGGGTGAATGCCAAGCTGAGAAATCCTTTGTAGCAGCTTACTGTGGCTAACTCTATCAAAGGCTTTTGAGAAGTCAAAGTACACCACATCGCATGACTTTTTTGTGTCTAAGCAATTAGACCAGTCATTAATGCATTCCAACATATTCGTTTCAACCGACCGTCCTGGTATGAATCCATGCTGACTTTTTGGTATCATTTTATTTTTTAGAAGATAATCGAAAATATGGCTTTTTAGGACCTTCTCAAAAGTTCTGCAGAAAAATGATGTAATACTCACGGGTCTGTAATTATTAACGTCGCTAGCAGGATTCTTCTTCAGTAGTGGGGTTACAAAAGAATGTTTCCATCTCGCAGGCACTTCCGCATGTATTAGGGATTGATTGAATAAATACGAAAGTGAGCCCACCACAACGTGGGCGACCTTCTTAATGAAAAAGGCTGGCATAAAATCAGGTGTTAATGACGAGGAATCTGACCAACCAACTATGATCCTATAAAGCTCTTCTTTAGTAAACCACGGAAAAGACTGCATGGGTTCAGAAGCTTCTGCCCTAAACACTGGCATTCCTTCATCGTCAGAAAGAAAAACTTCACAAAATTTGTCAGCGAAAACATTAGCCTTATCCAGTTCAGTCACGGCTACCTGACTGCCATTCACCATGCTGCCAACATAACTGCCGCTTTTGAGATTTCTACGTAGTAATTTATAAAACCCAGCCTTATTTCCGGACTGAATAATCCTTTTCTCTATTGACCCATTGTATTTTTGTAAAGCTTTGTGAAATTTTTTAGAAAACAAATTGTACTTCTCCCAATCCCGTTCATCCTGAGAATGTAAAGCCGCGCGGAAAAGACAGGAACGATGATCCAACATATTTTGAAGATATGATGGTAAACATGAGTGTTTTACGCTAACACGAGCCCATGGCGCAAACAAATCGATGGAAAGCTGAAGTGTTGATATGAAGAACTCATACTTCTCATTCACAGTATCAAAAGTCTCAAACATCCTTCTCCATGCAACTGCAGCCAAATAATCACAAACCTTATCATAGTCTTTACCCTTATCCTTGTCGTTCGCGCGCTACGTAACCACTCAGCTGACAAAACTCTTCAACCATCAGTGTGGGTTACTTCTTCAGTAGGATGGCGAAGACATATGAAATTCTTGCTGCCTCCTCATAAATGCACCGCAAAAAATCTTCGAACCAAAGCCAGCCCAAGAAAGTGCTTGAATTCTGGTGCACCGAAAAAAATACCATGCCAGATAGTAATGAACGCAATTAAGAACTGTCCGGAGGGATCTCAGATCGTCGTCACAGGACCCTTCTCGTATCGCTGCGAGTGCAGTTGGATCTATGGCGGCACCGAGTGCCGGTTTCGTGAGTGCCTCAATATTCTTCGCAGCCATTTATACGAAACGTTCTGTCACCTTCAGCGCTGACACTGATTCTGCTGATTCTGGCCTGTATCTTCCTCATCACAACGATTGCCGCCATTCTCTACAGCGTCTTTCGGAAACGGCAGGATCGGACCGGGACGTAGGTCAATTCTGGAGCAGCTCACTAACGAGGCGCTTAGAGAGTTAGTCGTAAGTTCAACCACTAAACGACCGCTTGCAGGTACCAACTTTACGCCGTACCGGACGGAATGTAAGTTCAGACAGCACAGGTACAGCTTCCTTCTGCTATGGTTTAGTTGCTGACTGTCGCGCATCAGATACTCATGAAGGGACCATGGTTCATTGCTTTGTCTTTTTGTTTAACAGCAGGCATTCCTATGCTTTTATTTGCTAACACCAAGACGCTTCCAATGCAACTGTCCGGAGTCCGTTGTACAGGGTGCAGCAGAGATACCGTCCGTTCCAGACGGTTTTACAATTCCTGGGATATCTGTGAAGGGATCGTCAGAGTCTAGCTGCAGATATGTGCTAAATGTTTGGTTAATTTTAGAGTACGCATGTACGTTCTTTCCTTGACGCGAAAAGCGGGACCTAGCGAAGAAGGTGGTTGTCCGATCCCGTCTAGAACTTGGGGACAACGAAAACGTTGGTCAGGCAATACTTGCGGTTGAAGATGATGTGGTCAATCTAGTTGTAGAACTAGTCACCGTGGGTTCCGATGTGAAGTTCTTCCGGCGACCTTTGTGGACGATTTTGGCGTTGAATTTTCCCAGGTTCATCCCCAAGGCAGGAGGCTTCTGGAATTCCGAGTTTCCATGGATGGGCTTGGTTGGCATAATGAACTCAGACAGCCTTTCACCTTGCTCGTTTCACTCCAAACCGTGGGTTCCGATGTGAAGTTCTTCCGACGATCTTCGTGGCCCGATCTTGGCGTTGAAGTCGCCGACGATCACCTTGTAGAAGGTGTGTCCTTAAAGAACTTCTCCATCTCCACGTCGAAGCTTCGACGTCTTCACCGTCGTAATCGGATATTGGCGCGTACACGACGAACACAGTCAAAGCTAGCACGGAGCCCCATCGCTTCAGTCGCAGACGTCCGATTCGGCTAGTCAGAGGCTCGTACGAATCGATGTTCATGGCCATCTGCGTGTTGGCGCCCCTGCTCTCCTGCTATCGCATGTTCTAAAGAGGAGTTTTCCATCCGAGCTGTAGGTGTACCGTGGACTGGCACCTCCTCGTCTCGCTCAGTCCGATGACTTCGCACTTGATCTTCTAGATTAATTGGCAACTTCTAGATTTAGCGAGTTCTACCGAGCAGAGCGCGTTCTACCCTTTCTCACAAGGAGAGCCTCCAAACTGGCGGTGAACTTTTGCGAGGCAATTTTTACAGGATGTACGGTCCCATGAGTCCAAAACCATACATACTTTTTTCGGAATGCTCTTCTGTGGTCGAAAAAAAAACGTGTGGACGCGTCAGCGCGAAGTTCATGACGCTGCCGCTCGGCCCAATGCGGTCGGTTGGCGTAGTGGTAGTGTTGTAGCTTCACAGGAGCATGATCGTGGGTTCGACTCTCCTTGCACTGGTGTTTTGCACTTTGCGATTTGTCGTCGATGGGACGGTTTATCCCCATTTCCAACACATTTTTGAACAAAAACACGACAAAAATTTCGGGTGTTACTTGGAGTGCTAATCATGAATCTGACATCGATTTCTGGATTTCCTGTTTTCTTACAACAGGTTAGAGAAGGTTTGAGTAAGTGAGGATGGTGAGGTCGGATGCACCAATTTCGCCCAAACTTTGTGCGTGAGGGTTATTTGGGGTGCCGATCACGAATCTGGCATCAGTTTTTTAATTGCACAACCTGGAAGTCAACAATTCTCACCTTTCCACTTTCAAAGAGCTCGGTGGAGGTAAACGACATTTGTTGCCGTGTTTTTGTTCAAAAATATGTTGGAAATGGGGATAAAGGGTCCCACTGACGATAAATCGCAAAATGCAAAAATTCTCGTGCAGGGGGAATCGAACCTACGACCTTGCACTTGTAAAGCTACAACACTACCGCTACGCCAACCTACCACATTCAGCTAGGTGGCAGCAGGGCGTCATGAGCTTCGCGCTCACGTTTTCACACGCCTTTTTTTCGACACATTCCGAAAAAAGTAACTACGGTTTTGGACTCGTCACACGGGACCCTACATCCTGCAAAAATTGCATCGCAAAAGCTCACCGCCAGTTTGGAGGCTCTCCTTGTCGGTCTACGACAGCTTTATGGGCTGTGCTCAGCACAGACTGTCTTCTCTGCTCCTCCTATGTGTTCCCTTTTGCTACTGTGTGTAGCATTTACAACCATGGAGATGGGATTAGTTCGATCCTTAGACCTTTTGTTAAAGCGCATTATAAGCCCCTCCCCTACCCTGAATCAATCAACACCCTGAGCATACATGACAATTAGACAAAGCAGGGCAAAAACGAATAAAGTTATTCTCCACTCTAGAAAGTCTGCTCAACGGCGCATAGTCCACTCTGTTCATCCGTTAAGTGCACTTTGGATCCGATCGAAAATCTTCGGATAAATGGGTGATTCGGGTAACCCTAATTTCGCGGACCTCGGACTTTTGAATGATTCGAACACGGCCAATTTCACGGGACCTAGAAATTTCGGATGATTTAGATCAGGAAATCCGAAAATGATCCACTCGGATCTAATGTATATCGTTAAGCCTCGTTGGAGGCTTACTCAACAACGACACCCTACCGTAATCGAGCGCGGCGGCACGTTACCGTAATCCAATGAGATTCCTAACGTACGAATCCTGTATGACACCTAATACATGATGATCTCCCCAGTCCCACTTAGCACCGACGTTGGTTGTCCTCGTATTTGAATCTCTGGTTCTATAAGGTGTTTTCTACCATGTCCAAAATAAGATCTCCCAGCTATAGGTCCCTTTTAGTTAACCGCTACCCTTGGTCTAAAGAGGCGTGGTCTCAATGGGCGGGGACCTCAGCGGTGTGGAAACCGGGCTCCCCCTGGGATCTCAGACACTAATCGAAAGGCCCGGACCAATAATCATCCGAAATCTACCAGTCCTTGTCTCAAACGGATAATATCCTTGCCGCATCCTGTAGAAGTTGTTTAAGAGGTTTACTCTGCTTGAAGCTTTTATCTCAATGCGCTTGGGAGGCTTCTCTCCTTTGGTGTCCTCGTGAGACTTATCGGCTGATGCGGGGACACTATAATTCCATGACGCAGTAACGAAGTCGTAAGCAGCAATTAATACTGGCAGGAGAAGTAGTCAGCCAGTGCAAATGAAGAGTATGAATCTTTTGGCTCACTCTACAGCACTAGTTGAGACCCGTCATAATTCCAATGGCGTTCGCATCATAGTTCTCGGGAGCAAACAACTGTTTTACCGAAAACGCAATCGCAATCCATGTACGGACACGGGGTGCACATTTAACGGTTAAAGAATTAACGGCATTTTTTCATTGAAGTCTGGCTTAGCGACTTAACGGATAACGGATATTTTCAGAAATTTAGCGCAATTTTTTTAAAGAATTGTTTTCTCAATAAGTTCATAATTTCCCCTCTTAGTTTTCACTAGCATTGCAGTTTTCACCTTCCCGATCAGGACTGTTTAAAAACTATTGAAATCAGCAAGAATAAACAAAAAGTCCGTCATAGAACAGCCGGAAGAGCCTGTTCATACTTCGTGACGGGAGCGGCGGGAGCGATTGGTCGGCCAGGCAAATCATATATATCGATTGGCGCTATGATAGTTGGGGGAGGGGGGTCACCATAGCATGCCGGAGCGGACAGGCACGTAGAGTAGCTACATATAGTGAAAGTGAATGCAGTCTTATCTCCTCGGTTCGATTACAGATCCACGTTACATTTGCTTCCGTTTTGGGCAAGGGAGGGAACTCCGGGATGTAGGCAATTTTAGCACGGGTGCGTCACTCGAGCCACACTCTGGACTCCCTTCCCCTGTCCAAATCTGTGCTCTCCTCCACAGAACAGAGCTCTAGCATTGTTTGTTTGTTTTCTTTACTATCAGAGTGTTATTGTCTCTTTTTTCGTGTCAGCGACACTTTTTGTAAGGTGACCCACCCCAATTACTATAGCGCCTATCGATTTTTGCTGGCAATCGTTCCGCAAAAATCGATACATACATTTAGCCTAGACTATCTCGCTTCGTCGCGAAGTATAGCTGGACAAACATGTTCCTTCTCGCCAAGGCGATTATCTACCAAGTACACGACAACCCCTCCCCACTCACCGAGCCTATTTGCGCAGTTTCTTCGGTTCTTAGCGGGCTGTTACCCACATCGAGATTACCATGCTCGTAGAACAGTTACAATACTGTTTCGCGGAGAACTAGGAAAGGGAGGGTACTCCGTAATCGGCCTGATCTAATTTTTACGCAGAGTCGGGAGAGGGGACGGGAGTGGGGTCACCCCCGACTCAGTGGTTCTACGCTTTGGGGACTGTTTATACTTTGCGATAAGAGCGACTCGTCGACCGTGCAAAACATGCATATCGATTAAAACCGAACACGCGCCGCCGAAATGTGTTCATACTCGAGCGCCGGCGCTGTCGCTCCAGTCGCTGCTGTCGCCTGTTCATACTTCCGCGTGCTGCGCTCTCGTCCCTCTTCTCGCTGCTGTCGCGACGCATGGACAGGCCATTGGTAAGAAGGCACGTGTATGTCCAGTTACATCATAAATGGCCTACCTCAGTTCACTGAAGGGGTAGAACACTCTATTGCTGCGAAAAAAATCCGGTTTCGAAACTACATGGTCCTCCCCTCCCCTGACCCTATTTGACCTCTAATTTTAAATCTAGTTCGTTGCTGAGAGCTCGTTTATTTCGCTGAAGTGAGAACATAAAACGGTTTTCTTGATTTTTTCATTTGAAATAATATTTCGCAGTTACTTCTATGTTATAACGAAATTTAACGCCAAGAACTTTGTGTGGACCCCAAGTAGGGGCAAAGTGCTCCCGCTCAGCTGCCGCAGTCTCACTTGGATCAAGCCTTGAACCGAACAAAGCCACTGCCCCTAATTATCTTCGTTCTTCAGGTCCTCTACGAAAACCGTCCAGTCGTCTTGGACTTGAGCAATGATTCTTTCTGATTGTATGCTTTAATCAAGCACCATTTAAGCCTAATGTGATTTCTACTAGCTCAATTTGTTAAGCTTTCATCCTCCAGCCATCCCGGTTTGTGTCACTTGCGCTTGTGTTCCTCATTTCTTTTCTTTCGCACATGCCTCATATCTGTCTCATGATTCTTTTTCATTATTTTTCTTGAGCCTTCAGCTGTTTTTTTTTTGCAAATTTCCCCAATATACGAGCTTGACCGAGAAATTTTCAAGGGTCTTATAGATCCTTAAGGGTACTCATATCGTTGTTGGCCTTAATCGTACAAATCCACAAATGCAGTAGTAATCCATAGAAATAAATATTTAAACACTACATTTATCACAGAAAACAAGCAAAAAGAAGAATATCACACAACGAAACCAGATCAGTGATTAATGTATGGGATCCAGAACCTAATAGGTACATCAAGGCTTCTACAATCAGTTTGAAGCAGTTATCTTTGACCCAGCACGAATACTTCACCTAGCAACCTATCGGAAAAGAGACAGCAGCGCCTTCTTCCACAGTTCATCTCAGCACTACTCTCAGTACCTAGACCTAGTTTTGCCAGTACTCTTCCTTGTTGAACACACAGGGATTAGGTGATTCTTCACCAAAATCCTCTTCCCTGAAGGAAGTTCTAGTCTCTGGGAATTACAAAAGAAGTCCTCATATCCAATAGACTCCACATTCTACACCTGGTCCCGAATATGTTAAGAAAACTAGCACAAGCAGCCTGCTTCGTATTAATTACCCACTTAGAACTGTCTGATTAGCGCTAGACACACTTATATGAGAGACCCTTTGAAGGAACAACCCCTACCTCTACATACTGGAGGAATAAATATTAGGTTGGCCCATAGGTCCCCGCCGTTTTTTTAACGATTCACTGCGAATTTCGCCGGCGGTCTCTTGCATAGGGCTATACAGCTTTCGAAAGAGAATGATTTGCTCTATCAGAGCATGCATTACATTTCTTTTTTCATCCTTAATTTTGCCATCTTTTAGGTCGTTAAAGTGAAAACAGAAGAAGTGAAAAGTGGCCATCGCCTACGGTTCCTTCTTTCCGCTTAGGTTTGGTATTTTTGCGCAGTTTTTCATAGCATTTGGAAGGCAGTGTTCTGAACTACAAGGGTACGTGTTGGTCCTATCTGCTCATTTGCCTTTATTGATTTTTACGTCATCAAATTGGGACGTCCGAAGGAGAAGATCTATTTTTACCGACAGCTCTTGCTCTGTGGTAGGACTTTTTTGCTCGGTGTTATATGTCGTTCGAAAGAGGATATCTTGCTCAGTAAGAATTTGTGCCGCGTTTATTGGCTCATGCTGATTTCTGTCGAATATCAACAACTGAACAAGAAGGAGTTGATAGTGAAAATGATTTTTCTCTTTTTGGAATTTCATTATATTCGACAGAAAACAGCATGAGCCAATAAACGCGACACAAATTCTTATAGATCAAGACATTCTCTTCCGAACGACATATAACAGCAAGCAAAAAAGTTCAACCACAGAGCAGGAGCTGCCGGTAAAAATAAATCTTCTCCTTCGGACGTCCCAATTTGATAACGTAAAAATCAGTAAAGGACAAATAAGCAAATATGACCAACACGTATTCTTGTAGGAAAAGCTGCGCAAAAGTTCCAAAATTAGGGGGAAAGAACGGACAGTCGGCGATGGCCACTTCTCACTTTTTCACTTTTCACTCTAACTACCTAAAATTTGACAAAATTCAAGATGAAAAAAGGAACGCAATACATGCTCTGATATTACAAATCATTCTCTTTCGAAAGCTGTATAGCGCTATGCAAGAAACCGCCAGCGAAATTCGCAATGAATTCTCGAAGAAGAAAAAAACGGCGGAGAATTATGGGCCAACCTAATAGCTTGCAAACCCTTGCATAACGTTTATCAAGAAACGTAGTGTTGAGGAGCTAAACTGAGAGAAAACCTCCCTTTGAAACAACTTCTACGTCCCTATGTTAAAGAAAAAAGCAGCAGTAATACTAAGAATTTCGGCAAATCCCCCTAATTTAAATAAAGGACTTTTTCCTCTATTGAAAGAGTGTAAACGCATAAATGAGAACAATAAAGTGCTCGGCATACTGATGTCTAAAAAGCATAAACATCAATAAATTATCCTTATAACAACAAACACATAGCATTACATAGATACAAAGCTGCCGTACGAAATAAATAACATAAAAATAAGGCAACACTCCAACTAACAGCACCAGCTATCGTCATTCAACTCGATGGCTTCGCTCGCTTTCAGCACAAGGCGCTCCTGCTCCTGAAAATCCTGAACAGATCGGCCATGTGATAACAACCAAGGGCGCGAAGACAGTATACGACCACAATCTGAGACAAATGTTGGTTAGTAACCGACCATGAAAGGGATTGGAACCGAGCAGTGAAAGGCGACCACGCCCCTCGCTGCGCACTAGCAACACGTGCTGTAGGAGGAGCGACCTCCCTTCGGGCTCTGTTCCAATTCCTTTCATGGTTGGTTACTAACCAACGGGTTTCAAACCAGTTCATGGTCGGTTACTAACCAAAATTTGTCTGACATGTAAAAGAAAATGTGTTGTTAAGGTTAAAATAAAAGATCTTGATGTCTTGACTAGTTCTCCTCGCGTGCCAAAGTAACTCAGTAGGTCTTTCTCACTAGAGGGACACACTCCTACTCAAAGAAGACATAGTATCGATTAATATAAAGTATAGTATAGAATCTAGACTCTCCATTCTCCAAATGGTAACAGAACATGTTTTGTTTTTTAATCCACCCGGTGAAGACTCGATCCTGTACCATTGCATTTGCCAAGAAGAAATGATGATCCGAATAGCGATGCTGTTTTCCCTTAGTCTTCATAAAACTGTTCGAAATAAAAACGAATTCATTCTCAAGGATATGAGTTAAGCCTCCTGATCAAGCTCTACCGATGACGGGACAGAAAACGTGGTCTCACCTTTGCCTGTCGCTCTACTTCACTCTGCACATGCATCGGCTTGCTTTGTTGCAATTTATGAAGCAGTGTGAGAAATATCGACTCCACATGATCCGCTTCTGAATCCGCTTTCGCCGAGGTTTCGAACAACGCCATATTGTTACGATCCGCGAACATCTGCATTTAAAACGTTCACGAACAGAATTTGAAATCCAACAAATGAATAAACCACTATAATTCTAACAAGGAAAGGGTTTCGACCTCCCATGGAACTTTAAATTGAGACCAGGATCTTTAGAAAGAGCTCGGAATGCTGATTACGGATATAGCTGTAGAGATTTCAAAATGATAGTCCTGAGCGAGTTATGACCTGCCGAAGTTGGTTGGCTTAACCGCAGGTTGGCCGTGCGAAAGGCCGGTGCGAGAGCGGTGAGTCATGGGGTTCCGAAAGAATGGCGGTGGCGCAGTAGTGCTCCCTCTCCTCAGGTGCGACGTCGTTGGTTCGGTCCCCACTGCTGCCGGTTTTTTGGATGTTATTTATTTATTTATTTATTTACCTCATACACTCATAGGCGTGCTACAATTCGAAAACTGTAACAATCCATAGGGAAAAAATATAATCGTGATATCAAAAAAGGAAAAAGAAACAGGAACGATCAATAAGTGATTAACAACAAACCGATATACAACTAAATAATGAACTGAAATGCTTGATACTTTTGTGAATTGAATTATAACCGGGAAAACTGTCATACACGCTTGAAAAACTGCTTGAAGGCAAAAACTGCTACATTTTTTGGTGATATTTTTATTTAGTAATTTATTTATTTATTTATTTACTTATACGTCAATTAGACGTGCACAATATGCTAGAATAAAAAAAAAACGATCAAAACAACCATGCAATAAAAAAAAGAAAAAAACAACCGAGCAACAGATCACCCGGCAGCGGCAACACTTTGGCAACCAATTTCAAACAGAGGAAATAAGTGGCACAGAACTTGCAACTGAGCCGAGAGACAAGAGCATGCCCCTCTAAACTTCTGAAAATGTAGCTAAATCTTGCTCAAATTTACACCAAGGCTACCTGCCCACATCAGCCAGCTATGATGCCTAACAGTAGATACCAGAACTTCGGCACATGGGTACGCTGGCCGCCCCATGGGACTGGTATCTAGGACAGGTAGCCAGGAAAAGCGAAAAAAAAAATTAGATGCGCTAGCTTAGAGGGAATAATAGCTTAAGAAGACATGCTCAGTCCTGGAAGCCCAATCACAATACCCACGAACTACGGAACTAAACATGAGGAAGATCTTACCAAAGAGTGCTGCTAAGCCGGTAAAACAAAAAGCAAAACGACTTCAGTAAATCACGTTAATGGCAAAAAAGCAAACAAAAATACTTGTGAGTTACAATTTGGTTGGATAGTAGTCACTGTCGCAGTTGGGGAACTTAAAACATAATGCCCTCTTAACTAAACTAAACAAATACGCGATAAGCAGAAGCAAGCAAAACACGAAATCATTTGAATGTCTCATCTTTTGAGTCTTTCCAATCCGATTCATGTAAAGTCGGAGATCCGTAGGGCCTGCAAAACGTTGTTTTTATTCAAGCGTTCCTTGAAAACTCCACTATTATCTGAGTTCAAAATCTCACCTGGTAGCTGTCTAATCCATCTTGCCCCTCGATAGAAAATGAAATTAAATAGTTGTGCGTAATTTTTCTTCTCGATTAATGGGTAGTGCAGATTAAACCCACTAGATCTTAGGCCACAGGGCCTAAAGATCCAGTACTTGCTAGCCCGAAGTTTGAGTTCTCCTCTGAGTACTTTGAAACAGAACACTAAATCAAAAACAGTCCTCCTGTATAGTAAGGATCTTAAGCCCAATAGTTTTAGGCGTTCACCATAACTTGGGAGATTTCTCTGGGAAACGCCTTGGTGAAGCCGGCAAAACACGAGACGAGTGAAAGTTTTTTGGACGTTCTCAAGTTTCAATATAAGTTTCTTAGCAGTAGGATTCCACACCACAGAGCAGTATTCTAAATGTGGGAGTACATATGCCTTATATAGTTTCACTAGGATGTCTGGTCTATCGCTGCATACGTTACGAAAAATGAAGTAAAGCGAAGCATAAGCTTTCCTGGTAATTTCCTCAATATGGCTGGAAAAAACTAGTTTGGAATCTACCACAACACCAAGATCCTTAACCGTTTCAACCTTGGGAAGAACTGCATCATAGATGGTGTATTCAGCAGGATCTCCTTCACCAAGGTGCAGCACAAAACATTTTTCAGGATTAATAGTCAGCCCTAGTTCAGAAGCCCACCTGCATAGATCTTGCAATGCCTTATTAAGGGCAAAGAACGTTTTATCCCGGTCCTCTCTCCTATATGTCCCATAAATTTTTATATCATCAGCATAGATTTGAAGCTTGATATTCTCCGTAGTCTTTATAACATCCGATATGCCAGCTGTGTACAGGAGAAAAAGTAGAGGTGACAGAACGCCATCCTGAGGCACTCCGCTAGTGCAAAGATATTTGTCCGAAAACTCATTTCCAACTCGAACAGTCATATACCTGTTTTCAAGGTAAGATGCAAACAACTTTAAAAGAGAACCATCGATACCCAAAGAATTTAATTTGCAAAGCAGTTTTGAGTGACGCACTTTATCAAATGCTTTGGATAAATCTATGTAAACGACATCCACCATTTTACCTTGATTAAGTGCAACTCTCCAATCAAATAAGCTGTCTACGAGATTCGTGGCTGTTGAGAGCCCAGGTAGGAAACCATGCTGCCCCCCTTGACATGAGCCAAACCGGGGCAGCCAGGTTAGAAGTTTCTCCCTTATAATGTTTTCCATAACCTTGACAGGAGCAGGCGTTATGCTAATAGGACGAAATTGAGTAATCGTACGGGCAGCTGCTACTCTAGGTATGGCTGTCACCAGCGCATGCTTCCAAGCAGATGGCACCTCCCCCAACATCATAGAAATGTTGAAAATATCCGCGAGTGGTTTGTATAGTTCATGGGCACATTTCCTTAAAACAATAGGCGGAATTCCATCGCAAGGCTCAGTGGTAGAAGGCTTAATGTTTTTGAGAGTCCGCAAAACGTCGGAAGGATGAAAGAGGATGGTACTGAAGGAACGCCACTCTTCATTTGCGTTTTCGACAGCAGTTGCTCTTACATTTACGGACAGATCGGTAGGTTCGTGCAAGAAAACACTGCCAAAGTATCGACCCAAGGCAGCTGCTTTACTATTGTCTCCACAGCAATTTTGACCATCAATATCTGCAATATTTGGAAGAACAGCAGCCGATTTCATTTTCCGACGTAAGTGCAGATGTAATTGCTTCATGGAAGCCCGTTTCGCAAGTTTACGCTCACGGTAGGCCCAAAATTTTTTAAGATGATGGTCAATATTACTGCAAATGGTTTCATAGTGGACATTATTTAGCGGATCGGGAGTAGTCCTAAAGATTCGCTCTTTTTGATCGAGGAGGTTGCGGATATGTGAAGGGAATCTAACTTGAAATTGTTGCCTGCTCTTAAACGGGATATATTGCGCCAGTTTAAGGTAAATAATTTTGCAAAACCGTTGGTAGACCTCATCTGCTGTTGTGTAGCCATCAAAAACTAGCGTCCAATTTACCTCAGCAAGGCTGCGCCGTAGCGAATTAAAATCTGCATTTAAGAAATCTGGCATAGGTAAGAGGGGATAGGAAGGCAATAGTGATTGTAGACTGAACTGAACGGTGTAGTGGTCAGAAGTGGCGAAAGGAGGCAGAATGTGCACATTGGAGACTAGAGGAGATGTAGATAAAATTACGTCTAAAATTTTGCCTGCATGGGTTGGCTCAGTGACAATTTGTCTAAAACCCGAATCATCGAAAAATTTAAGAAAAACAGCCGCAGCATGACTTAGAGGTGTGCGATTTTGCCAATCTATTGCAAGATTGAGGTCACCTAAAATTATCGACTGACCACTTACCGCAACCAGGGAGGAAATTAGGTTAAGAAGGCTATCATCTTCATTTTTTGTCATACAAGGAGGACGGTAGATAACAACAAAACGAATTTTGCCGAGTTGAGCTTTTGAAAAAGAAGAAACTTCCACACAAAGGACATCAGATTTTACGGGACTACTGCACTGTATCATACTAGAGTTTATAGTATTCCGAAAAACACAACACACCCCGCCACCTCGACCACCACGCCGGTCAGAACGATGTAAAACATAGGGCAAATTGGAAATGATTTCAGCGTCCTTAATCTTCCCAGTTAACCAAGTTTCTGTTATGAACACCATATCTGGTTTCCTGGTTGACAAAAAATGGTGAAAGTGAAAAAGCTTATTAACGATACTACGGGCGTTCATCATGTAACATGAGAGAGGGGGCGGTCCACCGTGCACAGCTAAGCATTTCCCGGACCCCCGTTGTTGAGCTCTGAAACATGCCTTAGCTGGCCACGGTAAACCACCCACTCTCTCATAGGCTTTCCTTTATTTTTCTCTTTCGCCAGTTGCCTTAGGTCGTACTCCCTCTTTCTCTCCTCCTCAGTCATACTCCTACGTACAAAAACGTCGGAGTAGCCAGCAGTACGGAGGAGTCGGGCATTCGCTAAAGCTCGCATCCAGTAAGATCGAGACGGGAGTACGACCTTGACCAAGCGCGATCTAGGCGCGCTAGGCTTACCCATCCTATATAGCTCAGACGGTTCACAGTCTACCTGTAAAACATCGAGCACGCCCAAGACTTTGGCTTTGAGCTCTGCCCTGCGCTCAGAGGGCGAGAGATTTTCAGGCGACTCTTCGAGGCCAGATATGACGATGCTCCTTCCTCGTTTTTCAGCCTCAGCGTAATCTGAAAAATCTCTCGAGATCTTTTCGCTGAGTACGCTCAACATCTGCAAAGTGACAGGATCGGATACCCGATCCGTTATCTTCTTTAGGAGGCTTTCTACGGACAGCGTTCGAAGCTCATGGTCATGCACAACAGACTGCGCATCCAAAGCGTTTACATCCGCAGGAACCTCCGCAACACTTGCAGCAGTCCTACGACGGGTCGCCCTGGTCATAGCGAAATTGATCTAATCAATCTGTCGACAAAAGGAAACACCAGGAGTAATCAAAATCAGTAAAAAAGAGAGAAGCAGAGGAACTATGGAGCACGAGAGAACAAAGCCAAAGCTACAACTGGGATGACGAGTCAATAAAAGTAGTCAAAAAGAGAGAAGAAGGTCTAAAAATAGAGTGCAACACGGAGACAAAACAGCAACGCCGCCGCTCAAGGTGAGTGTGTGCGGGAAAATTTGCACAAATAGAGTCCAAATCTCATATTGAACGACTGGAGGTGTTTCTAACAACGTTGTCGTTTATGGAACAAAGCAAAAATGTGTGAAGCAGAGATGTTGCTCACACACTGCACATCTTATACATGCAGCCTCTCTAAAACCAGCAACAAAACAGTCTATGGTACCAAGAACAAACAAATATTCACCAGGAGTGACAATCACACCCGTGATCATCAACGTAACCTGCACTGTGCCATGAGTATTTCAAAAAGTTTGAAAACCTGGGGCTCAAAACATACGGTATCTGCGATAGAATCTTCACTTTCTTGGCTACTTAATCAAACACGTGTCGCAATTCAGAATAAAAGGTCATTTCGAAGATAAATCATGATGTGCAAAAAGGCTAACACCAATGCGGACCGAACCATCTACGTCACACCTGACGGACGGGAACACTACCTCTGCGCCACCGCCGCAGTTGGCAGCACATTCTTATGGAGCCCCAATGACTCAGCCCTCTCACGCCGCTCCTTCGCACGGCCAGCCTGCGGTGAGGCCCCTATTTTCGTCAGTTCATAACTCGCCCAGGAGTTCCATTTTGCAATTTTGACACCTATATTCGCGATCAGCATTTCGGGCTCTTTCTAACGATCCTGTTCTCAACTTGAAGTTCCATGGGCGGTCGAAACCCTTACCTAGTAAGAGCCGAGGACGGTTCAAACTGTTCACGAATTATTAGAACCCCTTCAACAGAAAAATACAAAATTACCCCATTTTGACTACTTCCATAGCCGAGATATGGCTATTGGCATTCTGCACGTTCCCCTAGAGATCCAATTTTTTTCCGAATTCTTATATACGCCGAGATTGAGGCTAAATTTGTAAATCCCTATGGGGACACTCACGGATTAGAGAGCGTTCTAAGTTTTAATATCCAGTCAGCGTGACCTATTGTTAACATCAGATCGGAACAATGGGCGTGAGTTTGCGCTGTTGAATAGCCATTTGTTGACAGCGCTTTGGAACTGTTAACCAAAAAATTGCCCATCATGCATACGCATTACAGAACAGTCCGGTTGCTTCGACATCTGGGACCAGATTCATCAACGACTTACAGCATTTAACGGGAAAATACAGCCGAAATCCCTGATAGCGCTTTTTATCAAGCGATACGGTGAAATATTTCGCCATGATACGCCGCGCTATCAGGGATCAGGGATTTCGGCTGTATTTTCTCCTTAAATTGCTGTAACTCATTGCTAAATCCGGATCCTGGTTGACATCTGATCCCACCACACGATAAACCGTCCTTATTAGCAAACACGAGTACTAACCTGTGCTGCATCGGTGTCAACTCGAGTTGTATTCGTGGACTTCAAGTCGCACTTGTTCCCGATGAGAATTCGGGGCACGTCTGAGTCAGCTGTCAAGCCATTCTTTTCACATTCGATGATCCATGAGCGAAGAGAAGCAAAGGATGAAGGACTAAACATACTTCTGTTCAGATGTTTTCCCAATTCCACCTTACGAAAATGGTGGTGCTTTACAGGAAGTGCTTACAACGTCCCCGCAAGTAGAGATTACGCATGATCTTCGGCGGCCAGCAAACACAGAGTCCGCTCCCCTGCTAGCTACTATGGTTCGCCGAGGAGCTAGCGGGCACTCGGAGCTCACCCCGGCAAGTACCGAAAATCTATTACAATAACGTTCAGCCTTACCATGTCACATCATAAACAAACACAACGGCGTTGACGTTCCGATAGTAATGAGCCACGATGGAGTGCCTATACCGTTCCTGACCAGCAGTATCCCATAGTTGAACCTAAACCACGGATTTTTCCTGACATCCTGTGAAGATGTAAACCTTGTTATTTTAAAGTGAACATTTCTCAACCGAAAGTACACGTATCTATAGTGACCGGAACTTCCTAATATAAGGATCATATCCTACTACATATAATCGGGCAATGTCACGTGTCCGTCACGGGGAAGGGGGACTGAAGCCAATAGATAGCTACGACAGTGCGGCGTATACCATCCGGGCTTTCTTTGAGCTTAACCATTGGCGATTGCTGGCGAACTACATCCTTTGCTGCGGATTGTCAAGTTAACGATATATTCAGCGGGCAACGCGTCAGGGTATGAATAGGGACCAAGTGCGGAGCGTAGGGATTCAGAAGACGTGCCCTAGACGTTGTGTAACCTACGCCAGGATTCATAAGACGTACTTAAGACATCGTTCAACGTGCGTACGGATTCTGAGTAATACCAGTAGGAGGAGGAAGAGTGAAGAGGGGATCAGCAATGGGGACCATTAGAGAGCGGAGGGGAATAAGGATGAACCAGTATTTTCCTCAATATCGTACAATGTGCGTAGGCTCCATGTCCGACTTTCCATGAATCTCGGCATGATGCTTCGTGTTGAATTGTAGGTTCGTGAAGCTGTGCACCGAGATTGTTACAGCACTTCTTTATTCGGCTTACGTTCCGGAGGTTTCGTCTCCGTCGAAGCCTTTTGGGATGCGCCACGCATTCTACTTCTACGGGATATCACGCCACGCGATTTGAATGCGTATTTGGCCATACACTGACTTGCGGTGGACAGCCCATGAACACGTCAGTGCGCTTTATCCTTCTCAGACAAGTCTGATAAGAATTCACCGACCAGGGAGGAATGGAAGGCTTGCTTGGCCTGGGCGGGAAATCCGAACCAGAAACCCGGTATCGGGAGCACGCAACATCCGACACCTCCTCCTACTGCGTTGTACGCATCCCCATTCGTATATCCACCAAAAGAAAATCACTGCATGTTTAGTTGATCATAAAATACCTCCTACCCTCTTGCTACAAAATGATTTTTAGGTTCATTCTGAAGTGATATGGTACAAAAAATTCTGTGCGAAGATTGCGCCATGCGCTCGCAAGAAGATTTCAGAGTCCACCTTATTGTTGAGCAAATGCTACTCACCTGAAGCTATAAGTGGAGAATGCGGTGTTATTTTTCAGCATTGTTTGGTATGCGTGTAAGCGGCATTTATTTTATCAATTCAGTACGACGTGTAGGACCAGCGCGCAGCCAATCGCAACATACAGGGTGGCCGATAAGTATTGTCGCGATGTTCACGCGCATCTGTTTCCCTTATATTTTCTTGAAATCCCATGTGTTTGCGTTCATCGTTTACCATATTAAATCCAATTTCTTGTGATATACGAGAATTTTTGTTTATGGCCTCTACGAGATCGTATCCTCATCGAGAAGCAATAGCCCGCCTCGCTGAAGACGGAGAGTCTACCACCGCCATTGCGAGGAAACTCAGTACTCCATTAAGAACAGTTCAACGAATCATCAAGTAGTGGGAGGAGAAAGGAAACGTCAGCATAAAGATAAAGTCTAGTCGTCCGCGTTCTGCGAATACAAGAGGAACCGTGCGATCATTAAGAGTCTATAGAAACGACTGCATATCTCTTAACATGATCGCAAAGAGCCTCGGAATCGCTTGCTCCACTGTCCAGCTAATTGCGCTAATTGTTCATAATGAACTGGGACTTTGCAGCTATCGCCTGCTCTACAGATAACGGTTGACAGAGGCAGCTAAGGAAAACCAAGAGAAAAAGTTCAAGGAGCTGCTTCGGCTTTTCTCAGTGCGCCGCGTCGATGATGTGCTATGGACAGATGAGAAAATTTCCACGATCGAAGTCGCACACAATGCTTATGATGATACAAGCTCCTCAGACCCAATCAAAAACACACTCGGAAAAGGAAGATCGTCACAAAATCGTTGTTCACTGAAGGCCTGATGATGTTGGCTGGTATCACTGCAAACCTGAATACGCCGCTGGTTTTCGTGGAAAGAAAAGTGAAAATCAACGATGAAACCTACCAAGAGGAAGTTCTCAAGAAAGTAGTCCTCCCCTTCTACGAAAAAAATTTCCCACATTCTTTCAACAAGACTGGGCTCTTGGACCTGGAGCGAGGACGACGATTGCGTATTTGACACCAATTTCCCTGGATACCTAACGAAGGATCAATACCCATCTAACGTCCCGGATTCAAATCCCTGAACCTTAAGTTATAGGGATATCTAGAGCAGAAGTTGAGAAAAAGCACCATCACCAATTTGGCCCAGCTTTGCCGCGAACTAAACCAAGCCTAGGCAGAAATCAACGCCAGCTACCTGCGGCGCAACGTGTAGTCAGTGAAACCGATATTTGAGGCCTGCGTAAAAGCTAAGGGAAGTCACTTTGAAGCATTCTTGTGAAATCCAATCTACATGTTGTTGGTTATATTGAAGAATGATAAGTATTTAAAAATCTCGCACATAATTGAAAATATGACGTTTTGCGCGACGACAATACTTATCGGCCACCCTGTAGAACACAGGAACATTATTTGAGCTTAAGCGATAAGAATTTCGTACCTCTAGAAACAGTGCTATCGTTTTTATCAAGACATGAGGGTGGATTTTTAATAAAAACTCTCGAAAAAAAGATAGCTTAATTAAACTGGACTAAATTTGCTTAACCTATAGATAAGTCTAAGTTGCCCATATAATGTCCCTTCTATTATTAAAGCTGTCCGGCTTCAAATTAAATAGCGTCCAGTCTGAGATAAATGGTGGTCGGTGCAGAATGAAGAGTCCGGTTTATTGTTAAAATAGTACACAACCCCGATCTAAAACTTACTTTCAGCAATTCCCTTTCAATAACGCAGCATCGCTCCCGAAAGTCAACACCAATTGTTGCCTCAGTGTGTTCGGGAAACCTTCCACAGCAAAACCGAAATGACAGGCATGTCTTACCGACACCAGCGTCACCGACAATAATCACCTAAAGATGTGAATAACCTTGACGCCAGCAGAAAGAAGAATACGACTGCAAACCGAAGTAGACATTAGTAAAACAAGCGCACCTTAAATGTCCGCTTGGTATTATACCCTTTGGATGACGTTGGCGCTAGAGGTAACTTACGCGGTTTCTTTGGTTGTGATTCATCTCCAACTGGCACCTGAAAATAGAAAAAATACACTAGTCCATGTCCGAATATCCGCTTCCCGACACATTATCGACTGAATCTCCACGTTACTAATACTCAAGGCCTGTATGTATAGTTTTATAATAGCCTGTTGTCACTTTGTGGGACTCTACTCGACCTCACACAACCATTTAGGCATTGCACACAATGTTGGTACAAACAACTTAAACAACTTTAACAGAGAATTCGCCGTTATTGCCGCAGCAGCTCGATTCTTCCAAGCCACTTTTCCTTGTACCCACCCTTACTGGAGCGAAGATAATCGTCATTTAATGGAGAGGATTTCTTCCTTCCTCAGCTATACATACCATAGCTGACCATTCTGGTGTCGGATTCATCAACGACTGACACAACTTTAACGGAGAATTCCCGGCGGAAAACTCAGATAATGCGGCTTGTCGCTCACCACGTCGCTTGATAAGCCGCGCTAAAATTAATTTCGGCTGTAATTTTCTCTCTTAAATTGCTGTAAGTCGCTGATGAATCCGGCTCCTGGTATCAATTCGACAGGTAGAATCGAATAGGTGACTCACAGCTTAATAAGACATCTGTAAGTAATTAAAGCAAAAGTGTATGCAAAAAAATTGTCGGCAACAAATGGAAAAATATGATATCCGTACTTCCAAGATAGTTACAGCACCACCCACTAAAGAAAAGGTTCAGGAAACTTAGATGCGTGATCGACATTTTTCATGAGGAGTATACGAGTGGAAAAACAATACTGTGCAAGCGAATAGCATTTGTAGTGAAATTTTTAAAAAAATGGGCTCTATCCTAGTCTGGGAGAGGCCACATAACTGAAAAGTATGTAACAGACTCACCGAGCGGCCCCTGCAGAACAAAATAGGACCTAAACTAGAAAAATTCACGGGAAAAAACGAAAAAATTACATTTGCTTTCGCCGCGGTTGTAAGCAGGTGCCCTCCTCACCATGTTAGATCCTGGTTACAACATGTCATGCGGTAGTCAGCACGCGGCATGCGTTCAATGCGTCGCTCTTTGCACACCGAGACGGTTGTAAAACCGCGGTGAGTTCATTTTTTTGTTCATCAGTTCGTTTTTTTGTTTCTTTAAGGTCCTATCATCTTCTCTAGGAGCCGCACGGTAAGTCTCAGTTCATGTTGTTACATACATTTTAGTTATGTGGCCTAGGATAAGGATAAAGGACGGCGTTACTCAATCCCTTCTGGGATGCGCCAGCGCATTCTACTTCTACGGGATGTCGTGGAGGCGACATGAATGCGTATTTGGCCATACAATGACTTGCGGTGGCCAGCCGATGAACAAGTCAGCGCTTTATCCTTCCCAGACAAGTCTGGTACCAATTCATCGACCCCGGAGGGATGGAAGGCTTGGTTGGCCTGGGCGGGAAATCCGAACCAGGAACCTGGTATCGGGTGCACGCGGCAGTGGCGCCTCCTCCGACTGCACTACACGCGCCCCTGGCCTAGGATAGATCTTGGAAAATGTTTTTCTGCTAACCGGGATTACACTTCTCCTCAAAACATCAAAGAGATGATGAGGAGCCCTAATAGGCTACTATTATGATCGAAGTGACGTCTGCCTGGTCCATCAAAACTTTGGCTAGTTGCCTTACCCAGGCGTCTCCTAGTTCACTTTTGTCGCTGTAAAACGTTTCGGTACATGTCGCAAAGGTGAGCAGCATTGGAAGGTGGCGGCACTCCAGCCAATCATAACCAGGCAGAGCAACTGTCGAACATACGCCAGCCGACCAGCATTCTATCCGTACAGACCCTCTCTTAATGGCACGCCAATTTGATGGAGATTGATTGGCTGTCGCGCCACCACCTCTCAATGCTGCCCATCTTCGCGACATATACCAACGTTTCTTTTCCTTACTTCCTGTTCTTATTCGAAATACTAATCCATACTTGCACTCCGATAGCTTAAGAGATCAGCCTCAATCCTATGAAGTGGCTTCTCTTTTCAAGAACCTTCTAATCATCTATACACTACTTGACAGGCACATTGGCTCCATAATTCCACTTACTCCTGAACGATACCGAAAAGCTTCTCATTCAGTTTCACTTAATGGCGCATTCTTCTGATAGTGAGTTTTCAAACGATTAATTGATAGAATTTTTTTGATAGAATTTATTACAACTTACAGAGCTTTGCTTTCATTTTGACTTTGAAACTTTGAATGAAATGAAAAATAAATATACGATGACTCCCTCTTTCAAGTTTCTGGTATTGGTACGGTAGTTGTGAAGTAGAGCAATGCTCGTTTTTTTTGCGGCGGCGGCCAGAGCTGCTTTGGTATCTCAGATGCGGACTTGTTGATTACTGGTGTCAAGAGCGATGGGGTATTCCTCGGACAGGAACTGCGACAACCATCAGAGAATTTGTTGGTTAGCGCAGTTACTGTCTGAAGAATCGCAGAATGGGAGCCTCTGTACTTCAAAGAGCAATCAACAGCAGACGCATCATCGAGGAAGCTGCAGCTTTGGGGGACGGTCAGGAGATACACTCGCCCACTGCTGGGGGGCGTGCGATCTTCCTCTCATCCTCCTTGCTAACCCACACCCAACCTGCTAGGCTTCACCAAGAGTCTAAGGCCGGGGGCATACCTCCATCGCCGCGATGCCATCGCGGCGCTCAGTTCATGGCCATTCCGCCGCACGCGGCCTAATAGTCAAAGAAAACTTCGCCGCGGCCGCCGCAACAGTGGCGGTCGGCGTGCGCGATGCCTTCCCGCGCCCATCGCGGGCATGGCATACTTTTTCGCGCCGCGCGCGGTATTCAGCGCTGGTCCTGGACGGATCGCCGTCGCTCTCCCTTGCAGAGCGATGGGCGATGCGACGAGCACAGAGAAATTCAAATTCTTTCGCGTCGCTCTGCAAAACTCATCGCCGCGATTCAATCGCGGCGACGGGAAGTATGCACGAGGCCTAACGGCTGCCTTACGAAACCACTGACACGCAAAACAAAAGTTTCTGGTCCGCAGAACAGCGGTGTACCTCCTGACGCCACGCCCCCAGCAGGGGGCGGGTGTACTTCCTGTCGCGCTGCCTGCAGCTTTTGCCCATGCGGCTTATAGAATTCAGAATATATTCAATGAAACACTCAATTCTATAAAAGAACGCAGTTTTCGGAACGTTCACTGAACTTGTCTTATGCTGCATTTAAACAGCAGTACGAAATTGGACCAATGCTACTGAACAATCGACGACTTTTAATCCCATCTTCACTAGAGCCTCAAAGCTGATGCTGGTTTGCAAAACAGCTGCAGGTGTCTGGTCCGATTCGAAAAAGTGGCCTCTCCACAGCAGATAAACGGGCACCTTTTCAGATGGGACAGATGTCGAGGAAAGCGATGAAAGGGTGGAGTCGGAAAGCACAGGTTTTACATATGAATTCGCGCTATATTGAGGGGAATGATGGAATTCTCGATGCAAGTTCTCCATAACCACTCTAGCAAAGAAAAAACCTTCCACATACCTTCGTCTCACCGACTGCGTTCTGTTGGATTGCGAAAGATTCCTGCACTGAACTAGGTTTAGCACTTGCAGGAGTAGCGGAAGGGGTTGCGTGATCAACACGGGACGTCACACTCGGATACGGAACCGCTACCTGAAATGTTCGAATAAAACGGGAGGATCTTACGAACGTAGAGCGGAAAACTGCTTTCTTTGTACCACGTGGGCTGACGTGACCACTGGACGTGGCTGCGGCTTCGAGAGGAAATCGGGAAGTGGCCGAGGAGGATCGATCACGGTGGTGATAGTGCTGAACTGTGGTGGCGGTATCGTAGGCACGCCAGTGTACGACGTTCCGCTCATCTTAATGTTAGTGATGAATATTCATGAGGAAATTAGCGGCCTTTCATTTGAAAGAAAAATGCTAGGTTGACCGCTAGGAGTAGAAAAGAAGATATTTGGTGGATATATCCTAGTTCGGGGGGCACTGAATTAAAAAATATGTAAAAAATTGACTTCATGCTCACAGAGCGGTTTGAAGAGAACAGAATAGGACCTAAGCTGACAAAATTCACAGAGAAAAGAAAAAATAACATACGGTATCACCGCGGTTGTAAACAGACAACGTTATGCGCCCCTCACTAAGGAATCCGCGTTATAACATGTTAGCCGGCGGTCAGCAGCGGCATGCGGTTTTATTTCCCCCTCACTATGCTATATCCGTGTTATAACACGTCAGGCGTCGGTCAACTGTGTTTGAATGCGCTTTGTCCGCCAAGACGTCTTTAGAACCGCGGTTGTCTGTTTTTTGCTTGTTTTTCATTTCGTTATTTGTTTTTTTGGTCCTATTCTGTTTTCTTCAGCCCCCTTGTGAGTGTCAAGTCAATTTGTTACATAATTTTTTTAATTCTGTGCCCCCCCCCCCCCGGACCAGGATAGATCCCATTTGGTACCATCAGCGAAGTCTACTGAAGAGGGTGTACAGCGACGCGGAACCGTTAGAAGATATAGAGAACCAGATAGCCACATGCCTTGTCGACCGCAATAAGCGTGGCTGAATTCCTGACCAGGGCATGTGACTCTCTGAAACTTCCTCTGTGGACCTTCCTAACCCCCGCTCTCTTTACATGTCTAACTAGACTTCTCTTACAGTACCACAAAGTTCAGAAAAATGAGAATAAGGTAATGCATCGCGTAACGACAGTAGAGCTTAAGCAGCCAAAGAATTTCAAATTTATTACAGTCGAAGACTATTTACAATTCGTTATTGTTTATATAGTAAGCATTCCAAGAATACCATCAGAGAACAAATGGAAAACAGATGTGCTTGTGTGTGTTAACAGCTCTTGAGATAACTAGACAAAGTGACGTCTGGTGAAGGAATCGCAAACGCAAAACCCGTTCCACTTTAGGTTCTTAAATTTACGGCAGTAGAGGAAAGGTCAAACAAAGGGATTCCTCCGCTGATTGTTCTGAGGGAAAATTTTCCCTTGCCGTTCCAGTGAATAGTAAGCGAGACGGAGATGGTTCGGCTTTAGTGGTTCCTCAGGTCCACCCATCTTCGACTGAATGTCCAGCGCTTCTTCAACCAACTCGCATGCGAAAACCTGAAATTCAAGAGAGTAGGTTGTTCAGACAGCATAACTGCAGTAGAACTGAAAAAATCTCAGGTCACTTCTAGCCATAAAGTGAGAGTGACCTGTAAATCTAGCTTCTGGTAGAAAGCCGTGCTTGAAGAAAACCAGGCACTATTGTACTTTGTAGATTTTTTTTGCCTAAACTTCGGCTAGGGGGATTATTAGGGGTGCTGATCACGAATCTGACATCCTTTTTCGAAATGTTGGCTGACTACGGTGGGTTGCGGTAGGTACGGATGACTGAGGCTGCCGAGGTCATAATCACCGCTTTTGCCCAAACTTCGCCTAGGGGGTTATTTGAGGTGCTGATAACGAACCTGACATCCTTTTTTCGTTTTACGCTGGAGTTTGGGCTAAATCGGTGACCATTATATTAGTCACCCGCACCTTCCGTAACCGTACTCCAGCGTACAACGAAAAACGGATGTCAGATTCGTGATCAGCACCCAAAATAACCCTCTAGGCGAAGTTTGGGCTAAGTTGGTGACTATACCTCGGCAGCCTTATTTGCCCGTACCTACCGCAACCCACCGTAGTCAGCCGAAATTTCGAAAACGGATGTCAGATTCGCGATCAGCACACCAAATAAGCTTGGGCGAAAAAAAGAATTGTCGACCTCCCCTCGTCCCCTGGAGTCTCGAAAGTACAATAGTGCCGAAAACCATTAAAGGTAGCTGACTTAGGCCCTGTTTATACTTCGAGCGACAAGAGCGACTGCAGCGATTGCAGCGACAGAAGTAGTGTGGCGCACGTAAATAATTACGTATCCACACTACATTCGTCGCGGATGGAGTGTAGAGTACGTAATTATTTACATACACCACATTTTATCCGTCGCCCCAGTCGCTCCAGTCGCTCTTGTCGTTCGAAGTATGGACAGGCCCTCAGCGACGAACAGTGTGGAGAACGTAATTATTTACGTACGCCACACTACGTCGGTCACCCCAGTCGCTCTTGCCGCTCGAAGTATGAACAGGTCCTTATGGGATGTTGTTGATCTCGTCGCCTTCTACAAAATCATCCAATAAACAACAGTTAGGAGAAACGTTCCTAACATTTCTCTATCCTTCGCTACTTATGCGAACATTACTTTCCCACATTTCGCTACAGCTTCACCTTCAAACCGACAGAAACGTAACATTCGTTCTGCTAACAGCACTCGAAAACACAAAAGTTTAAGAATAGTGCAAATACCTTAGCTAGTCCAGCAACAGCAATAACAACGTTTTGCCCAACGTTAGCGCCAGTGAACTGGTGAATTAACCGGCGAATTATGGATTTTGGAAACGAAGACCTGCAAATAAGCATATTCCAAAAATATGATAAAAGTACAAGAATGATCAGGCTGGAGATTCCTCACCTCCTATACATTTCGTATCTGTTAAGCTGCTCCTGTGAAAAGTTTGATATGAGAATCTGAAAACGATTGAATAATTAGAGTAACCAATAAAAATTTCTAGGCATCAAATAATCTAATATTTCGACTGAACGGTAGCAGCTTGCAAGTTTAGGATTCATGGAAAGCTCTATGGAAACCGTTGGATGACTAATCCTACGGACCACAAGAAGACGCATTTGGGTTAGGATACGTTCGCTAGAAAAATCGGAATGATCTCGGCGCAGAGCTCACGGGTACAGCCTATAATAGACGTTCAAACATATTTTAGTAATATGAAGAAGCAAGAAATTAACCTCCATGGTTCGTTTCGCCTTCTTTCAGACGAACCTTGTTGATTATAACACCTCTCTGGTGGTTTTCAAGATGCGCCACGCTTTCCACCTTACTTTGATTTCGTTTAGAATTCATCACATGCGTAACATGTAGAGCATTACTCCATCTCTTTCCCATTAACTGAGTCTAATTTCAATTCTCAGATAAGTTTCGTACCTACTGGTTAACCTAGGTTTGGATTTCCGATCACACATTCTCTCTACGAGATTTGCGCTCGAACAAGAAGAGGCCACCACAAATTAGTTTCCACCGCACAGCCCTATCAGTTGTTAAAATACTCTCAAAAATTATTACCTGCATCTTGAGTCTCAGCAACTCGTCCTCCTCGTTGAGAGGTTTAATCGGAAGAACGTCCTCCTGAAACTACTCGGACAACATTAGCATGAGTTATTACTGGACTGGATAAACTCATCGTTTAAGCACTGTGACGTAGCGGTTTAATGCACGAGTGGACCCACATTAAGGGAAAATACCCGACTAATCCGAATCAAGCATCAAACCACACCTCCTCATTATCAGGCTTCGAAGACGACGATGGCTGTGACTGTTGTTTTTGCTGACTCGTAGAAGCCTTCTCTGTTTGCTGACCTTCCACAGGGAATCGCGAATCCTTTTCTTTCTAAAGGTAAATTTATGTCTACCTTGAAATCAGTATTCATTTTCGAAAAAGACCGACCCCTTCCACACCTAGGAACAAAACTACTCCCTTTGTTTCTAACCGCAATTAAGAAATACCGTAAAGGGCTAGAAAAACAATATCGAAAATACCTTCACGACTACTGGCTTGCCTTTGTCCTTGATGACTTTTTTCGGAGCCGGTGCTGTAGGTGCCGTGAAGACATCTTAAATACAAACCGTTCAATTCCAAATAAGAAGTGTGAAGTGACTTGTAGGCGACCTATAGCGTAACAAGCCTGATGAACTCTTAAGAAACTATAGCCTATACAAGGCACAACGGTATTAATCGGGCTGGTGCCCGCTGCACACTGGCAGCGGATATCTTAACACGGATTAATCAGATCAGCCAGACCCCGGGGTTCCTTCCCTTGCCTAATTCTGTGCTCTCTAGGAACCGTATTTATGTGAGTGTTATACGACAATGTGCAATCTCGGAGCGGGCTCCAGCCCGCTAAGTAGCGGCACAATATTAAATCACATAAGTGGAAACTCATGAAGGTCCTAAATGACTCAAAACGCCTTCACCACGCAACTGTATCCTTCAACAGGAGTACGTGACCTGGTGGAAATACCGTTAAGGTGACGACACGCTTGTGTTTGCCTGTGCTGGAAATTCGTCAATTTCTGGGAATTTGCGAGCCATTAGAAACTCGGCGTCACTTGCCCTTGAAGCTAGCATAATACTTCTCAATACTCAGCATTATTCTTTTACTGGTCTCATAGAAAGCAACACTGGTATGTTGGTTTCAGTATGACCATGATTCCCAGGCCGGCGCAGCTTTCATGCCGCTGTTGAAGCATCATTAAAAGAGATAGAAGCGAATGTATTCTTACAAGGGAAGGATACTAGGTGACCATGGGACTTCGAGATGAGACGTATATCACTGGAAGGAGATGAGACGTATATCACTGGAAGCGGCTTCGAACGCTGATTCCAAATATGAGTTCCGTTTCTGCTGTGCGCATCTGTGAACGGAGTTATGGACCATTTTCACCGCAGGCTCCTTTGCCCTCTAGGTCCACGCAGAGCGGGCCAGTCACAAGAGAGCAAGCTCAAGTAGGGTTGAAGCCGCGCTACCTGCTGAGTAGTGGTGGCGCGTGGTGAGACGGAGTGGTTTATGGTTCGACTTCCCTGTTGTGCAGGATTTCTGCACTTCCTAAAAAAGATCTGCCACGATGAATCAGAGCTCTCTATGTTAAATGGCGAAGATTGGGCGAAATCGACGACCATGATCCCACCACCGATATTTACAAGTGGGTGATCAGTGCCTGAAATAATCCCCATGGGCGAATTTTTTAACACACGGGTCGGTAAAGACAAGACTGACTTATCTTTCAAACTATGTTCTCACCAGCTGTTGTGTTTGCGTGCCTTTTGGGGGAATTCGGTCCTTCCGATACGTCACGCCTTCCTACAAGGCAAGAGAAGAAGATGCCCACCAGATTGGCATCCATCTTGCGAGATGTGCAATAACGGAGCATCGAGATAGAGGATGAAGAAGGTATCAGAGTGGAATCAGAGGAGGACCCTACATGGTCAATGAAGGAAGATGATGAGGAGAACACTAGAAAGCAGCGTGAATCTTCTCGCTGTTATGTGTTGAAGATCTCGTAGTGCTATTTCGCAGCTGCTAGTGTAACGCATTGTTTGTCTTCTCGCCATGTTTTTAGCAACTATTCATGATATTAGGTTGTAACGAATTAAATAGCACTGGCTCGCGCCATTTTTTGGCGCGTCTTTACACGTTTGATCAAGAACAAACCGTAACATGTGGCATATCATTTAGAAGCGCAAACTTTGCTCTACCGGTGAGTACCAAATTTTCTATGTAAAAGTGGGAAAACTTTAGAGTTTTATTGACTTTTTTGCAGATGGACAAAAGGGTAATCCGAGGCATTTACTTGTATGAATTCAAGCTGGGCACTACAGCTAAGGAGGCGGACGAGAAGATCAACGCCGCATTCGGTCAAGGATGTTCCACAATTCGGACGGCGTATCGTTGGTATCAGAAGTTCCGGAATGGAGATGAGAGTTTGGAAGAACATGGAGGTCGTGGGAGGCATAGTGATGTTGAGGAGGACAAGCTGAGAGATGTGGTAGAGGAGGATCCACACAAAGGTACCAAGGAGATAGCGAAGGTTCTTGGCGTCAGTCACAACACAGCTGCCCGGCATCTGAAGGAAAATGGAAAGACCAAAAAGCTGGAAAGATGGATGCCTCACGCGCTGTCTGAGGAGCAAAGAAAGCGACGATATGTGATCTCGTCCGCACTGCTTCTACGGAACGAAATGGACCCATTCCTTGATCGCATCGTAACCTGTGACGAGAAATGGATAATGTACGACAACAGGCGACGATCGGCACAGTGGGTGGACAGCGATGAGAGCCCCAAGGTTTTCGCGAAGCCGGAATTGCACCAAAAGAAAGTAATGGTGACAGTATGGTGGTGTTCGCTGGGAATTATTCACCACAGCTTCCTCCCTCCCGGTGAATCCATCACGGCAGAGAAGTACTGCATTGAAATTGAAGAAATGATGAAAAAGTTGAAGGATATCCGGCCGGCCTTGGTAAACCGAAGGCGAGTTCTCCTTCTGCACGACAATGCTCGCCCCCATGTAGCACGAATGACGTTGCAGAAATTGAATGAGCTGAGCATTGAAACTCTACCACATCCTCCGTTTTCTCCCGACCTCTCCCCAACAGACTACCATTTCTTCAAGCATCTTGGCGACCTCTTGGTAGGGAAAATATTCAAATAGCAACAGGATGCCGAAAGTGCCTTCGAAGATTTCGTCAATTCCAGAACTTCTGATTTTTATGCTACTGGGATAAAAAAGCTTGTGTCACGTTGGCAAGGATGTCTAGAATCAGAAGGTTTTTATTTCGATTAATAAACTTGCCTACAAGCCGAAATATTAACTGTTTAAATTTACAGTGGTTCAGTGCCATTTATTTCGTTACAACCTAATAAATTGTATCTTCGTGCCAGTATGAAGTTGTCAGTATGAAGACGACTCATTTCTGGTGACCTTTTCTGTTGTGATTTAACAGAGAGCTTTGGTTGATCGTGGCAGATCCTTTTTTAGAAAGAGCAAAAATGCAGCACCATAGGGGAGTCCAACCACAAATCACCTCGTCTCACCACGGCGCTCCTCTATCCCCTGCGCCTCCACTGCTCGGCAGGCAGTGAGGCTTCAACCCTGCTTGAGCTCGCTCTCTTGTGACTGGCCCGCTCTGCGTGGACCTAGAGAGCAAAGGAGCCTGCGGTGAAAATGGTCCATAACTCCGTTCACGGATGCTCACAGTAGGAACGGAACACATATTTGGAATCAGCGTTCGAAGCCGCATCCAGTGATATACGTCTCATCTGAAAGTCCCATGGTCACCTAGTATCCTTTCCTTGTTAGACTACCTTCGCATTAACATGCCTGAAAGTAACGCTCTAAAAATCTGCATAGGGTCGAGGCTTAGTTTCAGTTTCTATTTGAACACTATATCTCCTAAATTCGATAACTTAACCAGGCGGCAAGGAGGATATGTAGCTGACCAGCCTACGCCTCAAGCAAAGTACGAAGAAAAACAAATCAACATCAAAGGGTGCCACACAAGGTGCTGAACGAACTAAAGAAAGGGAATGTAGCATCGATTAAGGAAATAATTTTGTATGCATATTTTATTTCATAGTAAGGAATCCATAACTTTCTAAAACTGTCCTTATAAATACGGATGGGGTGCATTATCATGGGCGATCTACAATCCACACAAAAGTGAAAGAAAAATTACTTGGGCTGAAAGAGCTTGGTTTGAAAAGTCTTCTGTATAGGAGGACTTTTGCAGATATTGTAATGGCTTTCAAAGTTCTCAAAGGTGAGCTTCGCATTTCTCCTTCGAAGTTTTGGCGTTTTAAGCCTTCGTCTTCTAGAAGGCCACGTTTGAATATTGATACTTTCAGACTTAGTCGGCAAGCTGGTTTTTATAACGACAGGTGTAGGAACTCTTTTTTCTTCCGAGTAGCGCAGTGGATGAACAAGCTACCGATGGATCTTATACAGAAGAAAAACACCGCGCAATTCAAAAGGGCACTTCTAGACCTCGATTTCATGAGTCTAATTGGTTTTAAATGACTTTTGATGGTGCGTCAATTTTGGCGAATTTTGCCTCCTTATTTAGGAGTTTTGTCATAACAATCATGTTAATGCTGAGTCAATGTGCTGCACTGAGCCTCAAACCTCCAGGTGCCCGTATATTAAATTCTAATTTCTATTAGTTAAGTTCTAGTAGCCACGTTTGCTTTTTCTCTAGTACTGATTTTGGCTGTGCCTTTAGCAGTTACGGTGCGCTCCCTTATTTAATTTTTTTCCTCTTCCCTTTCCAATGTTTTCTCTTTGACAAAATTTCAGACATATTATTTCTGTATCGCCGTTCCTACGCTGCTAAGGTCAACAGGTGGCTTAGATTTCATCTTCGTCCACTTGGGCCTGGGTCTTACGCCTGGGGTTCGTATCAGATCAAAGAGGCACCTATTTGGCCCGCCCCAGAATAACCTTGGTTAGTTGCGTTGCCCAGGCTGACCTTACGTAGATTACTCTTAGTGTAGCTTTTATCTCAATTTATGACTATAAATATACAGTCTTACTCTTAGTTTTTATTGTTTCTTCTTAGTAGCTTTTTACTACAATTTAGCATCGTGAGTATCAGCACAGCCCAAGGAGTTTCAACAGTTTTTCTCCTTTGTCAAAAAAATTTCCAGTGCAGTGCATTCTCTATAGCTTTCACATGGTTTATCACCTCCAAAAGTTTTTCCATTACGTTATAGTGTTGTATTATTTTGTGTTCCTGTTCTTAGTTTTTACGTTCTGTTGGTTCTACGTTTGCTTTCACATGGTTTATCACCTCCAAAATTCTTCCCATTATGTTATAGTGTTGTATTACTTTGTGTTCCTGTTCTTAGTTTTTACGTTTTGTTGGTTTGTTGTTATGTCGAATGTGCACCTTGAGTGCAGATAAATAAATAAATAAATAAATTACTTCACGCACTTTTTGTTCTACTTCCGATTTCTTACATGTTTCTTCTTCTTCTCTCCCATCAGCCGTTACTATTGCAGATAGCGATGGAGGTGATGGACCTACTTGCATGGTATATGGATCCGCAACGTTTGATGCTCTTCCTCATCAATTTACTCTTCCACACCAACTCTCCTCACAGTTTTTGTTCCTTGTGTTGCTCATAACCTTTGCCCTCAATGGCAATCTATTAAAATTTGATGAGTACGTTAGAGTTTTGTCAACTATTTTTCACAAAGTATTGTTCCTTCATTTACTATGCTACGCCTACGTTAAAAACTGTTCAAAAACACACCTGAAGAAGGATCGTCCAACAAATTTAGGGCCTCCTGAAAGTCGGCTGTCGAATTTGCCTCGGAAAAGTAACTTTCGGACTTTACACGCTTCACTTCAGAACTCGGCCGAGGTGGGGATGTCGCCTAAACCGGAGAGAGATAACGATAGCTCCTAAGTCTATAGAAGAAAGGCAAACCAACTCTGCAAAACCAACCTTCCTCTTGTTCCCCTTTGCCATCGAATCATATGAATCGCCCAATCCCTCAAAAATTGAGACACCGTCATTAGACTCATCCTCGTCCGCTAATGTGAACGTCACCCTCGGCTTCTGAATATCCGGCCTAGAAGAGCTAAAGAGAGCTAAACGAGTAAATGGAAGCAAAAATATTGGTGGTACATATTTTATCAGTTTTATGGCTTCAATCCAGAAATGGGTTGAACGACCAAGGATAAACAATGGCGTTAATCAATCCCTTTTTTGAGATGCGTCACGCAATCTACTTCTACGCGATGTCGCGGAGGCAATTTGAATGCGTGTGTGGCCGTACAATGACTTGCGGTGGCCAGCCGATGAACATGTCAGCGACCTATCCTTCCCAGACAAGTCTGGTACCAATTAGCCGACCCCGGAGGGATGGAAGGCTTGGTTGGCCTGGGCGAGAAATCCAAACCAGGAACCTGGTATCGGGTGCATGTGACATCTCCCACCTGCTTCAACTATGCTCTACGTGCTGCAGAAATGAGAAAAAAAGGAAAACAATTGAAGTGATAAATGAATTTAAAGGCATTGATAGTGACTAATGAATGAATGTAGAAGCTTTAGAAGTTTCTGCTACTCCTATCTTTAATTCTGCTCACGTTTTCTTTCCGACAAGAAAACAAATGAAACGAGAAAAATGAACCGAGCGGAAAAGAAACTGCATAGATCGCTTTTCAATTGGAATAAATAAAAAATTTCTTTTATCCCAATCGTTCGAGCGCGTGTAGCGCAGTCGGAGGAGGCGCGACTGTCGCCTGCACCCGATACCAGGTTCCTGCTTCGGATTTCCCGCCCAGGCCAACCAAGCATTCCATCCCTCCGGGGTCGGTGAATTGGTACCAGACTTGTCTGGGAAGGATAGAGCGCTGACCTGTTCATCGGCTGGCCACCGCAAGTCATTGTATGGCCAGATACGCATTTATATGCCTCCCGACATCCCGTAGAAGTAGAATGCGCTGGCGCATCCCAGAAGGCATCAAGTAACGCCGTCCTTTATCCTTTTATCCCAATCGTCCAATAGTCATCGTCGATTTACGTCATTCAACAAAAAAAAAAAGAGCATGTTGCTGACATCACCATATTTCACAGTTTTAATGCTCTGTGTCAGCGGTGGTCTATAATTCGAAAATTAAAGACAAGTTCGGCCCATCCGTCGAGAACATAACTAATGGGCTAAGCACTTCCAAATTAAACAGTCAATCCTGTTTAAAACCATTTCCCGCTACCACTTATTTAGGCCTTTATAACTGCTAGGGCGTTGAGAAAGCCTCTGCTGAAATGCTACGGCACAACTTTTTAACAAAATTTTATTACTCTGATTTCCATCAACATCTGCTGCCTTCCGTCAGCGCTCCACAATACAATGAATTACTTTAGCGTAGAACATAGGCGACCTGCAGGCGAAAAAAAGACAGAAGGCGCAGGTGGTCACGATCGTCGTAGCGCTTCTCTTCCAAATGATGTTGAAGCGATCGGAAGGGGTTATGAACCAGGCCCGGGCTGTACAGTGGATGCCGCAGAACGTTCTATCCGAGTTCCAGAATTTTCTGGGAAGCCTTCCTCGCCATGTGAGGGCATGTTGTCGTGCAGCAAGCAAAACTCGAACTGGGGTGTTCCTTGCGGATATTGTCGGCAAGTCTTTGCACTTAGGTAGAGTAGATCTCGGAATTATTAGGTTGGCAACTAATTTCGTGGACTCTCAAGAATCCTCAGCAAAAGTATTTATTAACAAATAACAAATGACAATCTTTAATCAAAATAAGATCGCTCGGAACGCTGAAGTGCTTCCCATATATCAGGTAGCTGGTCTATCCCACGGCCATAGAATTATTGTGCTTTTAAGGCCAAGAATCTTTGGAGGTGCATTTTGATCCGGTCCACATTATTAAATCGTCTTCCAACCAAGAAGAACTGCACCGAATAAAAAATGTGGTAGTCGCTCGGCGCATAGGCTGTAAGGTGGATGAGTTTGACGCTCCCAGTCAAGGTCTTCTATTTTTTGAAGCGTCCGGTTAGCTACGTTCTCTCCGTTTGGGGGTGTCAAGAAGGTATTAACTTCTAGGAGCTCGTCAAGAACGGTTCCAGCATTAATGCTGTAATCTACTCTTCTCAACCTGGCCGCGCGGAGGCTGAACTCCGCTGGAATCGGTTCAGACAGATTTTCAGGAGCGGAATTATCTGTCAGCAAGATAACGCCAGATCACACGTCACGAACCGAGAGCTTCAAAAAATCGAAGACCTTAGCTGGGAGCGTCTAACTCACCCACCTTACAGCACAGGCTGTGCGCCAAATGACTAGCACCTTTTCACACTCACGCTGCAGCACTTCTTCGTTGGAGGACGATTTATTAATGTGAACCATGTCAAAATGCACCTCCAAGGATTCTTGGTTTCAAAAGCACATGAATTCTACGGCTGTGGGATGGGCCAGGTAGCAGATAAATGGCAAGCAGTCCCGCGTTCCAACAGATCTTACTTTGGTTGAAAACTGTTATTTTTTATTTGTTTATGAACACTCTTGTTGAAGGCGCTTGAGAGTCCACGAAATTAGTTGCCAACCTAATACAAGGCAGCAGTTGAATGGCAACTTCCATGAACTCTCCACCACGTGCTCAGGTGACCTCATTGTGGAATTCACCCTTCATGAAAGACTCACGACGTTAGGGGTCTTGTTAAGGACCCATTTCTCATCCCATGGCTAGTGCCAAAAAAGGATTGCGCCACGCCCTCTTCCAAGACGTCGCGTTTTTTTTCGATTGATAGCAGAATATCTGTTTGCATGGAGTTTGACATCTGTTAACGATGCAACAAAAACAACTTAAAAACACACATATCCTCACTTTGATGGTTTATGTAGGTGGCATTTATACTATCAATCAAATAAAAATCGCAACGAGCTTTTCAATTGCATGGCGCTATTTCCTCTCTTCATACTCTAAATGAACTTCAAAGGAATTTATATCAAATTTTTTGATTTTTTTGAACAAAAAGTTATTCGGCGCTAAGTGGCTCGCGGGGGAAGGCACCATGAAATACAGCCCTATAGTCGGTTCTGTATGCCACAAAATTAAAAATTTTAAACAGCACTGGTTGCCCAGTGTTGAACTGAGGAAGGCCATTTCTGATGTAATTTGTATAGCTGTGCTCTCCCAAAATTTCGAATAGCCGAATGTATTAAAGACGATTTTCGAGTATTCGAGAACCGAATGCATTCGAAAATCGCGGTTTTCCGAGCATTCGAATTCGAATACATTAGAAAATCGCGATTTCTCGAGCATTCGAATTCGACTATATTCGAAAATCGCGTTTTTTTTTTCGAACATTTGATTATTCATTCGAGCACAACGATAGTAATTTGGTATTCACGTGTGTTTCTACCAAGCCGGATACAAACTTAGGTCCTAAGGAGAGTCCCTCCAGCTCGTTTTGATTTAAAAAGTCTTAATCTAGATTAAAAAAGTGTCCAATGTGACGTGAAAAGTGTTCAATTTGATTTGATGTGAAAATGGTACAAATTGGATCCGACCTCAATGCGGATAATTTGGTCCTGTCGTCTTTCAAACCCAGGGATGAATAGATCATGCGGATAATGACAGTTTTCAAAAGCTCGGATCTTACTATTAGTATGATTCAGATGAGGGTGATGGTCACCAGACAGCAATTTCGGATGATTCATTGAACTGAGTTTGCTCAGAAATCCGGTATCCTTTCCTAGTCGGTTATCTGGTAATCGATGCCAGTAAAAATATGCTATGCGAATCATCTAAAAATCCATTATAGTGAAAGTCGACCTCATCTGTATCATCCCAAGATCCGGACTTTCCAAGAGTGCCATTATCCGGTGCTCCATCTATCGAGGGTTTGAAAGAATGATCCAATAAATACCGACCAACAAATGACCTTCAGGAACCCCTCTATAAGAAAGCAGAAGACTAGTGGAAGAAACAAACTTCTCCTCCTTCACAAACGAGGGTTCAGCTACTGCATCATGCTGGCTGGCGTCCGACTCGTCGTCACTGCTGCTCTCACTTAAATCGCCGCCGAAAAGGTTGTGATCGTCCATTGCTAAAACAAGCGCTTGAAGTCTATGGGATACATGGTTTTCTGAAGCCTTCGCCAGGCTTGTGCGATGCTGATCATAATCAACAGCCTCGCAGTCCTTATGAGCGGTGCAGATCACCCAAGTTTATGATATATATCACATCAGGATATGGATAGAGACCAAGAGCCAAGCGCAGGACCCTGAAGACGTATCAAAGACGTCGTCCAGCATGCGTTGGGGTAATTTAGAAGACTTGCCAAAGACATCGAGATGCGCCGGGATTAAGAAGAAGTGCCGAAGATGTAGTCCAACGTGCGTTGGGATTGAGAAAAGTAAGGGGAGATCAGTAAGAGGGGACCATGGTCCGTGGTTGAACTATCTACCCATTCAGTCTTCTCGATAAGAACGAATTGCGGACGGTTGATCAGGGCTACCGCAACCCCTCGAGCAAGTATGCGTTCCTGGTGCAATTATGAAAGGATCACGCATGAAAGGACGGCTTCAAGACGAGGCCGTCGGTTACTGAGTTCCCAAAACTACTCACTTTGCCGATGCCCCTGTTTTAAGGTGTGTTGCCTCATTGTTTCCGTCCTGCTATATCGCGAACACGGACTCAGGCGAAATGCTGAAGTATGCCCTCTGTGCTGCTGAATTCGACAAATATATTTCACCACGTGCTACCCCTAAGAGCGTCCGCCAAATTTAACGCTAAATGTCGTTTCGAGTGTGCTTCGTCCGTGATTGTACCAGGAACACATATTTACGGTTGACGGGCAACTCGGCCCCGCTCGTCCCCGCTACTGCTGAGTCACGTCGATTTGCAGCGCGTCTGCCACCTCTCGCCGCCTCTCCGCTATTTCGCGCGCACAACCGTCTCGCGTGGGACCGTGTCTGCCACCTCTCGCTGCCTACGCTATTTCGCGTGCATCTACCATCTCGCGTGGGAGCATGCTGTTTCTTGGGCGACTTGCACGACCGGCGTCTCATCATCGCGTGATATATTTCCACACGAATCGTACTGTTGGTGATATCACTGAGGAAATAAACCGACCCAGCCACAACGGTCACCGAGTTTCTGCAGGTTGTCTAGGAACATGTCTGAGACTTGTCTTTTGTTTGAGACAAATATTTCAGAACACTCCTTACCAAGGCGTTTAAAGTACAAATGACAACACAAAAAAACTGAATCGTGTGAAGCATGAGATTTCATTTGTGAGCAATCAGACACCTGAATGCAAAGGCAAGTGTGCTAACAGTTTCCTCAAGGAATGGGCAGGATAACATGAGTAGGGTTCTTCAGAGGAGTACAACGAGGGGACGGGGCACATTGAGAGTTAACTAGTGGGCAAGGTTGCTGGCTAAGGTATTAAGGTGGCCCTTACACTCTCTTGTGGTAGGTGGACGACCAGCCGCCTGGAGGAACTGTCTGAAGCGTCTCATTCCATCGTGTATTTCATTTTGCCTGCAGGCGTCGCGACTTCGGATATATCTGGTCGCCATTTCCCCATTCGCTATAGGCAGGATCTGAGATTTGGCCATAGTTAACTGTGAGGCCAAACACTGTAATAGAGCTGCCATAGCGGTGGTGCCATTAGGAAATGCCCTTCGAAGTTTACTGTGAGACCCTTCAACGAAGTTCGCAGGTTATCCTGCCCATTCCGTGAGGGAACAGTTAGCTGTTCCACCATTGCCATCCGCTCTGCTGCTGTGAAACTATCGCCTGAAACCATAAATATCGTTCTCTAAACAATATTTGTTCTCATGTGTCACCTTACCGAAGCGCGGCTGTGCCAAATCAGCTACTAAGCCTTGGATAACGCTGGTTGGAGTTCCCGTATAGGTTGTGCCCAAAATTCGTTGCACCTCTCGATCACCCTACGGCGCATAATTGAGCGACGGGCGTTTCTTGGCTCACAGAAGTGGGGCGGACCGAATTTTCAGGATCCGTTATGAAGTGTCCACTTCTGACTTTGCATAAAGGCAGAGGCTGATGGTACACCTCGCGTTCTCGATCCTTAAGCGATCGGCATCCACAGCACACAAAGGTGCTGGTCTCTCCGTCTGAGAGTGTCTTCCTATACGCCCACTCATAGCACAGCTGACGATCTCGAGGTAGGACATATATAGCTATATCTCTACCCCTTTGCTGTGAGGGAGCAAACATCGCTTGAACCGGTTCGAACGACGCCATTTCGCAACAAAGGTACTTCCAAATCCCGTCACATCTTCTTTCTTTTGGATCTCGTGTGAGGTCTCTCCATCGTGGGAAAGCAGTCGCATGAATCGCACGTGCGGCTAGAGATGTAGGGTCGGCGCAGGCGCCGGCACTCTTCCGTCTGGAATCTGCCCCGCCGCGATGACTCATCATGCTCGGGGCCGAGCTGCCCCGTAATCCATATTTACATGAAGGTTACGGTAACCCTAGTGAACAATCCGTCATTTCCATACTTGTGTCCTTTCGTTGCTATCGTAGGGTGCTATATCAAACATGTGTAGGTTGGGTTAGACAATACGATCAATGTAGTAGTCTCAATCCACATTAGTCGGTTAGATGGCAACATAACTTTTCCGGTGGCAGAACGGCGCCTGCGGCAATGATAGCCTGGATTCATTATTACCTTGGCGGGACTTGCGGTGTCGCCATTGCCACTTAATCGTAGCCTCCCTGACCCCTTGGAACTTGACTCACACATTCTGCGCGGGCTCGCATCGCGGATCGGAAAGTACCATAGGGGGGGGGGGGATCGCTAAGATCACTAGAACCAGATCGTAATAGATGTATGGCATAGGAACGCGTTGGAACAGGAGCACACTTGTTCGACGCGCCGCACACGTGGGCTGCGTCAGCGTCCAAATGGGCATTCGATCGATGCGCATCGGTCTCTTGTAGGCCCGCGGTGGCGCTACTTGCAGGCGGATCGTGGCGCAGTGGATGGTGGCGTTGCTTCATGCGAAGGAGGTCGGGGTTCGATTCTCCTGCGTTGCGGGATTTTTGCACTTCAACAGACTGGTTGAGATTTGAGGAGCTTCGACGTTTGAAGCAATTTTGAGGCATTTTTCCAGCCGTATGCGCTTCTCCGCTCGAAGAGCTCAGAATCCAACCGTTGCCTCCCCCCTCCCCCTAGGCCACGAAAGCAGTTTCCACACGAGCAGCTTGAACGGACCACATCCCGGGGTCCCTTCCCTAGCCTGGTTCTGCGCTCGAAGAGCGGGTACTTCCCCGATTAAGCAGTTTTAGCGCGCTCAGAGTGATTAAATGGAGATACCCGTGCCTTAGTGTTATGCGCTCCGCGCGAGGGAAAACATGCTCCACTCCGAACTTCGCGCCCCAAAATCTATTCCGAACTGGTTTTAGTGGCCATAGATTTCCTCGTATCATAAAGTTTTCTCGCCTTTCTATTTGTTCAGAAAGCTGATCTTCTAAGAAGGCACTCTTCAGTTCTACCTCGAAAACGGCCCTGAATTTCATTACAAGCCATATTAGTCGCCCCATTTCACTCGAAAATTGCACTATTGTAGGGAGCCTACCAATGAGCAGAACATTGAGGTGGCAAAAGAGGGATTTCGAATAAATTACCTTAAACCCGACAGGAAGGAAGAAGCACCGCCGCCAGTCGACAGTGCAAGCAACGTGGAGATCAAGTTGAGGCGAATTAAATTCCAACACGTCATTACGGTACCATCCCGAAGGGTACGCATTAATATTACGTCCCTCGCGTTATACAGTAGTCGGAAACGCGCCGCTGACCGCTCGCGTCGTTTTTGGGCGTCACCGCCCTCGTTTCCTCGCCTTTTCCTTACCATTGTTGCGTTGGTGAGTCTGGGTGCTAATGTTGGTTCTGCATTCAATGTGCTCCTCGTCTGCTTCACGGAGGTCTTTCTTCACAAACAGGATCAGCTTCCTGTTTCTCGTCTTCTTTCCTGCTATCTCTCTCCTATTTTCTTTCCACGCTCTCTTTTCGACTCGACAGGGTGGTCTTTTGCGAATGACTTTTCAAGGGCCAGTGATGGGGATGCCATTCATGTACGGCCTTCGACATCTTCTAAAGAGTAGCTGCAGATTGGTGACAGCGTGTGTGACATTCCTGGAGAAATCGATCGGCTTCTATTCCCCTATCGTTTAGTTTGGATTCAGTTTTCAGCCTTCTGGAGCGGATCCTGGGGCTACAGAAAGGGTACTAAGCGGGCTCGTGCCCGCTGTTCACCAGCAAGGTACCTTAGAACGGGTAAGTGAGATCAGCCACACCCTGCAATTCCTTCCTTTGCCTAATTCTGGAACACTCAAATGAACACAATTTCTGTGCTTATTTGAGTGTTCCATGGCCATGGTCTCATAAGGGGCGAGCACCAGGCCGCTTAGTACCACAGAAAGGATATTTTCACCTCCGCTATATCTCGGCGAAACGTTCGCTTTAAAGTTCCTACACATAGAACTTTTTACGCTTGCTGTTGACCTACGCACAGTTCAAGTTCGAGCAACATTGTACAGAACCAGAGACTACACGAAGAACAGCCATGCTAACCTTCTTTCGGCGCAAAGCGACTCGGAGGGAGTCACCTTGTATTAAGTGGTTACTCGTCTTGGTGAGAAGTCACATGGATGCCCAATTACATCAGAAGTGGCCTAACTCGGTTTACAACTGAGGTAAAATACACCTGTGCCGTGCAAAAATTTTAATTTCGTGCAACACAGAACGTCCTATGGGGCTGCGTTACGAGGTGACCACCTCCGAGCCGCTTTTCGCCCCTTAGGCATGCCTTCTAACCTTACAGTTGAAAAAAAAGGGTGCCCAAGACTGCACTCCTACTTGGGGATGTAAAAAAAGAGGATATAATCACAGCACATGAAATTAAATAAGCAGAGTAGACTCGAAATAGGATACAAGAACATGATATCTAGATGAACGAGGAAAAACGTTAACGTGAAGAGAAAGTAGCCTTAGACATTTACGAATGTCGGATGGATCCCTCCCTCTTTCCGCAGCTAGACTTGCACCCTGGACTATAATTTCGAGAGCCTACGCGTGGAGAAGTTCAATCACGTCCACTCCGTTGCTTCAATTACTTAGGACAGCGGGAAACGACATTCAACAGTGGTCGCCCATTAGGCGCCACGAAGAAACACGCGGTCGTCGCTGAAATGTTATACTCCCGCGGGAGCATCCGCGGGACGTCCGTGGACGGCCATCGTCGTCGTCCCGGGGCGGCTTGCGTCGCATTGGAGCTGAAAGTTGAAGTGGTACGCTAGTATAAAAGAGGCTTCCATTGCGGTATACAAGCAGCCACAGTTAGTGCCTTCCTGGGTTGTCCATTCCCCTAACCCTAGAACAATAACAAGTTATGTGAGCATCAGTGCTCAGAATGAGCATTGAGGTGTCAACATAGGCCTATGTTATACTTCGGCGACCCTGTGGTCGGCGACAACAGCGTCGCAAGTATAATATAGGCCTTGAAGAACGTCTTTAAAAGACTAAAGTGATGAAGGTAAACGAGCATAACCGCAGCTAACGATAACTAAATAGCCTGGTAAACGAAACTATAGGTAAATACCAACTTTAAAAACGAACACAAAGTAGTAGAAAATAGTAGCTGGTTAAGCGTGGTATCGCCAATGTGGTCACGGATTTTGAAGTTTGCTTCCCGAGCCACCATCGGTCTCAGCGCAATCGCAGAATAGAGGGGTGGTAAATTTCAATGAATCACTTAGGATGTGATTGAGCACATCCTAGGTGATTCATTCATCCAAAATCGGTTTTCTAAATTATTCGAAAATCCGAGCTGGTGAAAATCACCGCTTCCTGAATAGCCCTAAAATCTGGGATTTTTAAAAACCCCATTGTAAGCTCCATCCATTTAACCAGGGCTTGTAGAAAATGACGGATCCGAATTATCCGAATCGACGTCGGGCCTAGCTCCCTTCACTACAAGGTCCAAACCAGTGCTGCTTAAAATTTATGTTTTCGTGAAACTCAAAGTGCCTTACTCGGTCTCCCTTCCAAGAAATTCACCGCCTCGTCTGTTAAGAAGGCTAATTCTGTGATTAGAAGGCACGGCTTGGACTGATCTCTGGTACTGTGGTATCTTCTCGTTCTCAACAGTGCTTTACCCATATTGTTTTGTTCCAATAGGAACTAGCTCTCTCTTCCCTACTCATACTCCCTCTAGTCATCCGATCCAATTGCACCCAGTATATTACACATTACCAGACTTTCAGCGGCCTACCGGCCGCCAAACGTCTGGTTTACGGCTTTGCCCCAATCTTCGAGAACAACGCCTTGAACATAACAACTTAACACCTTTTGCACCCGTGAGAGAAGAAATAGCTGGCGTTTATTACGTAGGATAGGGTAAACAAGGAAGTTAAGGTTGACGTTAGGCTTTCCGAAGTCCATTAAACTGCACCAGTGTGCAACACGGCCCTTGTGCGTAAATTTCCGTGTGGGTGGTGTAGTTGCATCGTCTCCTTTTCCCGCTTCAGTACATAATTGTTTACGTACACCACACTATGTACGTCGCTCAGGCTCGAAGTATGAACAACACCTTCATCACTTGTCGATTTGGCTAGGAAGTGAACATAGAAGAGTGGAAACGAAGCAGCACACATCTCTTGTCTCCAGAATTCGACTTCATAAGTGGTTGCTAGTTTGGAAGCGAACTTAGAGGAGTCGGAATAAAGCATCACACATCACTCTTCACATCCCGTAGCGCGCCTTTTATGGTTCAGCGCTCCTCACCTATTATTATGACCTATTATGTGGCGTTCATCTATTCTTCTGCATATACGGTCATGCGAGGGAAGAATGTCTATTTAGTAGCCGTTCGATCACATCGCTAGTCTATGCATTCGGTATCTCAGAATGTCGCCTTCGGGCATATTAATAGTCAATAATCGTCTTTTAATCTGACACTTGTGCCTCCCTAACGACTATCAATGGAGGCCTTCGTGACCGAACAGTACCTGGAGCGTCACCAAATTGAGTGACGGTTCGTCTCTATAAGGGCGTGCTATGTGACCATAATGTGTCATGCTTGCAGAGCTCTAGAAATAGACTCTCCTTTTCCCTATTTTCGTGTGCGCATATAGTACATTTACGGGCGCGTGTAGCGCAGTCGGAGGGGGCGCGGATTGTCGCCTGCACCCGATACCACGTTCCTGGTTCGGATTTCCCGCCCAGGCCAACCAAGCCTTTCATCTCTCCGGGGTCGGTGAATTGGTACAGGACTTGTCTGGGAAGGATAAAGCGCTGACTTCATCGGCTGGCCATCGTACATCATTGTATGGCCAAATACGCATTCAAATGGCCTCCACGACATCCCATAGAAGTAGGATGCGTGGCGCATCCCAAAAGGGATTGAGTAACGCCGTCCTTTATCCTTTATATAGTACATTTGACGTAGAAATAGTAAAAAAATGTGATACCAAGAGATACCTGTCTAGTAAATGTAGCGGACAGAATCACTAATGCAACTTTCAGGCAATATTGGGGAATTAGTGGCTCGGAGATCATCATGTAAGGGAGCCCTATGCAGCTTTTCATATTGCAGGAAACTTAAACATTTTATCCCGCATTGCTGGTGAACTGATCGTGAGATAGGCCGCTTCTCGGGCGAGATTCGTCAACTTTTTACCGCCCTCTAACGGTGAAAATACCAAAACCCCCTGATATGACATTCATTAGCATCAGGTTTGGCGGTATTTTGACCGTTAGAGGGCTGTAAGCGGTTGATGAATCTGGCCCTTGGTGTGATCAAGGTATATTAATATAATCATATTCTGATTCATATGCCATCTTTCGAAAGTGAATAATCACCAAATGCTAAGCGATCTCTTCCAAGTCACATTTTTCTCGTCAGTCCCTGGTCCGTCACTATAAACAAACTCTGGCCTTCTGGTTAGACGGTAGGAAGTCTCCTTTTTATCGTGAAAATAATAACGAACGATTGCTGCTCTCTTGTTCGCCTAGAATCTCTAATGCTTATGCAGTCGTCTGAGCAAATCTAGTAATCTCTCGTGAACTCGCGAACCAACACATTTTTATCGTGCAGATGATGTGATGAGTTTATTGAACGTTTTATAGGTAAACTTCCAGCTGTGTGAGTAGTTGCAATCATGACTGATGAATCTGCTTCTCTCTCCATTGTTGAGGTGAGTCATGCTGTGAGACCAAGCGGTTCCTTTCTAGCAAGGTCCTACAGTTATATGCTTCTAATTGTTTTAGGAAACCAGCACAGATAAAACTGCGCCGGCAACCGAAAAGGTGAATGGCGATGACAAAATAACAGAGCCAGGCGTCGAGTGGAGAACCGAAGCAGCCGATGCTGCAACGTTAGTGATCGCTCTGGTTACTCATTTATGTGCTTTCTCATTTTGGGCTTCGTTTTAGAAGTGTTGAGAATAGTGACGAAACTCCGAAAGCTGTCGACGAAACGCCTAACGACGCTTCGAAGCAGGAAGGTGTCGAGGAGACGCTTGACGAAACTGCGAAGCCGAAAGAAAAGTCTCCATGGCAACCACGTGTGAGTGTGTAAGGTTCATCGTGAATTTATGAAATGCAGTAGAGTGATCCATTGTATACTCGCAGCAGCCAAAAGTAGTGACGAGTTGCCCTCCAAGAATTGGACGAGTTTTTCCACAGCATTCGGGCGGTCCTTGGGGCCTGTTCATACTTCGTGACTGCAGCGACAAGAGCAAAGAGAGCGCAGCGCGCGGAAGTATGGACAGGCGACAGCAACGACCTGGGCGACTAGAGCGACAACGCCGGCGCTCGAGTATGATCACTTTTCGGCGTCGCGTGCTCGGCTTTAATCGATATGCATGTTTTGCGCGGGTGACGGGAGCGACAATAGTGCAGCGCGCGGAAGTATGAACAGGATACAGCAGCGACAGCAACGACTGGGGCGACTAGAGCGACAGCGCCGGCGCTCGAGTATGATCACTTTTCGGCGTCGCGTGCTCGGCTTTAATCGATATGCATGTTTTGCGCGGGTGACGGGAGCGACAATAGTGCAGCGCGCGGAAGTATGAACAGGATACAGCAGCGACAGCAACGACTGGGGCGACTAGAGCGACAGCGCCGGCGCTCGAGTATGAACACTTTTCGGCGTCGCGCGCTCGGCTTTAATCGATATGCATGTTTGGCGCGGGACGGGAGCAACAAGAGCGCAGCGCGCGGAAGTATGAACAGGAGACAGCAGCGACTGGAGCGACTAGGGTGACTGGAGCGACAGCGCCGGCGCTCGAGTGTGAACACCTTTTGGCGGCGCGCGCTGGGTTTTAATCGATATGCATGTTTTGCAAGGGCGACGAGTCGTTCTTGTCGCGAAGTATGAACAGAACAGAGCCTTGTGGGGCCACCCGATGGTCTGTCGTAGTCTGACCAGTGTATGGCCCTGTTTATACTTCGACGTCGAGCGACGAGCGCCAAGTGTGGTGGAAATATTGATTGACGCGGTCGATCAATTCAGCCACTATACATGCCGTCGCGTCGCTTGGCGTCGGAAGTATAAACGGAGCCAATGGGATGGCAGAATCCGCACCTCCTAAAAATTTTCTTCTCCAACCGCGTTTCTTGTACTTTCCGGCCTCTTTCTGCAAGCACTTTGGGGACCGAAAAGCATAATAAACGCATCGGAATTCTACGCGGACCAGAATATCGAAGAGGCTCGAAAAGTGGCAATAGGACGAAGGTGAAAGCGCATACCTACTTCCATACGTGAATTATGGTAGAATTACACATTCGAAATGCATGTAACAGCCACATAGGATAAAATAATACATAAATAGGTGAAAATCTTATAATAAACAATAATTGTAATAAGCGCAGCAAGATGAGAGATTGACAAACGAACGGTTTAATCTAGCATTTCACTCTTGCATAAGGAAATTACTATTACTATTAGGAGGACGTTGAGGTGGCTGTGCATGGCGGTGATGAGACGGAGGTGGTAGAGTGTGGTGAGGGTGGTGATGCGCTCGAAGCGGATGAAGATCCGTCTGGCAAAAAACCGAGAACGTACAGGGTACGAGGCTTCTAGCTGTGCGGTTTTTCTTTTTCATGGAAAGGCTTACTATTAGGGGGGCCAAAAGTAATGAGACTCTCCATGCCGTACCCATATATGTCGTGACTGGAGTCGGTTTCGTGCTTCTTGTATTTGTATGTTTGTTTGCTACTTAATGAAGGCCACCTGAGAAGTGACCACTTTCGCCCTTTGCAGAAGCATGCCAAAACCCCAGTCTGTCTCATGCCGAAACCTCGGTCTGACGAGTCGACCTGTGTCGCGCAAATCTCGCCCAATTCCCAACCCCGGGCAGCCTGGACTCAATAGTCACGCAAGATGAGAAGTACGTCTTCTACCTAAGCCCTGCCAAGCAGCGAGTCTGGGTGAGGCCTGGTGACCCGTTACCGACCTTCGTTCGGCGGGATGATCACGGCGAGAAGCACCTTCTGAGCTTTTGAGTCTGCGCCTATGGACCGGTATACTGGAAGCTATTTTCCAAAAGCACGACGATGGACTCCAAGGCCATGGTGAACGAAGTAGAAGAGATTGACCGGCGGCTCGCGCTTACTCGGTCTCAGCGTTTCAAGAAGATCCTCGTCTTCGACAACGCCGCACCCTATCGGGCAAAAGTGACCACGGATAAGCTTACTCAGCAGGGCCACGTTCACATGCCTCACCCACCGTATTCGCCGGACATCTCTCCATGTGACTACCACTACTTCTTCAGCCTATAGGACTTTATGGTCGGAAGGGACCCAGGGACCCAAGCAGACCTCGACAAGCATAACGAGAGGTGGATCGGCACCAGGCCTCAGCAGTTCTGCAAGGATGGGATCAGGAAGTTGGCTGATCGATGGCTAGGTCATTGACCTTAATGGCGAATACATTCCTCAGCGGCGTTGAGTTGTAATTGAGTTATAAAGAGATATAGAAATTTGTTGAGTTTGTCTCATTACTTTTGGCCCACCCTAATACACTTTAGGGAGAAATACATTTCTTAGTTTTTGAATTTCAGCGTAGAGTCGTTCGCATTCCCAAAGATGTATTCGAATACATGGCGAGAATTGAGGAGGATGGAACTGTGAGACTCAATGTCACGCAATTTACGGTTTTCATGACGCACGAGCTGCATAAGAGAGCGACATTCGTGAGTTTTTTCTTAACAGGAAAACTGCCTCGTGAGGTGCGACATTTCTTCAATATTTATCCTTTATCCTAATTGAGTGCATGTAAAAAGGTTTCGTAGCTCTCTGGATTAGTAATCATAATGATAATACCAAGTGTTGTTTAATACTTTGCGTATTTTGAGACGGATGCGTCGAACTGGACCACAGCAGAAGTTCCTATCCTGGACGACAGCGTACCTCCAGTAGCTAAAGAGTACCCGACGCTGATCGTGGAGTAGGTTGCCTCTGAAGTTTGATTCTTACTGACCGATCAAAGGAGCATAAAACTGATTTGAAACATTTTCAGCAACTTCAGCAATGATCCCGAATTCCGTAAAGCTCAGGAGATAAGACTTAGGGGCATCATAGAGGTAGGCTTGCCAGCGTTTACTTTAGCGTTCACTTCTCCAGCGGGTTCTTTATTGTGAGTTTATAGAGACAAAACAACCCGAAGACAAAAGCATCTGCGGACGGTACTCCGAAGACCAATGATGCACCCGAGACCAAGGTGTGTCTGCAAACGAATTCTGCTGCACGTACAGTTTCATGCAGCGAATGTTTAGATACAACCTCCCAACGGAAAGGCGCAGACAGGAAAGAATTCGTCTAGGAACAGGCGCAGAAAGGAGAAAAGAGTTGAAGCGTCGAAAGGTGGAAATGAGAATAATGGACAGAAAGGTGACGAGAACAAGGGGAAGCCGGAGCAGAACCAGAAAAGCGGCGGCACTGATGACAAGTCGATGTCCATTATGGAGCTGAGAAAGTAGGTTCCTTTGCTATTTCTAGGTGCAAGCTGCATTTTTCGTTATGTAGCTGGAGTCAGCAGTCGTGCAAGAGAACAACACGTTGACTGGTCAGCGTATAACAGAAATTGCGACTGTGGCGGCCAGAACGAATTTAGAATCTGTCCTGCTGATGGGGAGAGGGCGCAATGTAAACAGTACTTAGTGAAAGTCTAAGCGTTATTCCTTATCCATTAGGTTGTCGCTGGACGTCCATTGGTTGCTACTACTGGGTTCAATTGTCGCAGGAACTTGACATGCTATTTAACAGCGATAGCACCTATCTTCAGAGTGTGGAATTAAGATTGCTGATCGCCTTATCCGATTGCTGTTTCGGCGTAGCCTTCCTCTTCTGAGCCTGGAAAGAACAGAAGATGCGTAAGAAGATACTCGTTCAAGAACCCTTCCGAGGCACGACAGTTTGAGAAGGAAAACTATGGTAACTACTCCCCCCCCCCCCCCCCCCCCCCCGAAATTGCTGTGAAATGGTTCCTGGACGAGTTAATTCCCAACCCGGCACTATTGTATTTTCAGGGCTCCGGAGGTCGAGGAGAGGTCGAAAATATTTTTTTGTCCAAGCTACTGCTGGGGGGGGGGCTTATTTGGGGTGCTGCTCACGAATCTGTCATCCGTTTTAGAAATTTCGGCCGATTACGGTAGGTACAGGTGACTAAGGCTGTTGAGGTCATAATCTCAGATTTCGCCCAAACTTCGGCTAGTGGGGTTATTTGGGGTGCTGATCGCGAATATGACATTCATTTTTCCTATTACATGGGAGTTTGGGCGAAATCGGTGACCATAACCCCAGTCACCCTCACCTACCATAACCTACCGTATTCCAGCGTAATACGCAAAACAGATGTCAGGTTCGTGATCAGCATCCCGAATAACCCCGTTAGGCGAAGTTTGGACGAAATCGGTGATTATGACCTTGGCCGCCTTAGTCACCCATACCTACCGTAACCTACCGTAATCGGTCGAAATTTCAAAAACGGATGTCAGATCGTGATCAGCATCCCAAATAACCCCTGGACGGATTTTGGAGGAAATTTTTTTCGACCACCTTTTGTCGAGCTCTGGAGTCCTGAAAGTACAATAGTGCCCCAAACCGACTTTTATCATTTTCAGGCAGTGTTCTCGTAGTTGTTTTCTCGAAATTTTTGTTTGTTTGGTTGAAAATAGTGTGGTGCCTTCTCTCCCCGAGTAGGATGGATTCTGAATTTTCTGGCCTACACGTGCGTACATTTCGTATTACAGAAGGTTGTTCCAGTTACCCTGAAGGGTTTCAGTCAGGAATCCTTTTCCGGGAGAAACTGAACATATCCACAATGTTCAGAGGCAGTATGTTTTAGCAGGACCGGAAGACTTTTTGGGAGTCCTGTAACTGCAGTGGTCCAGAACTGCAGCCACAGGTTGTTATCCGCGATATCACGCTCCCACCCGGTTTCTCAGCCTAACACCAGGTTAAATGTCGCCATGAACGGATCTGTGCGGCTCCTTCAGTCTCCAGTTGATACAATTTTTATGGATTTTAGCTATTCAATGGCTCATTTTTCTGTGTAGAACAGGATTCACAGGGTCTATCCGGACTCTCTGTGCCGTGTACGAGCCTGAGCGCAATGCTCGAAACTGTTTGAACAAAGGCTGTCCCACGACGGTGGCCTATAACAGGACCATGTCTTCGAGTTGGCGACACTTCCACCTTCTAGTGTACGCGATGTCATCTTGGGCACACTACAACATCACGGAGAACAAGAACGTATCTTTTTGTACGCCACGACTGTCTTCATCGTCCACTATTCGTGGTGATGGTGCATAGACAACTTTGAAGGATTGTGACGTCCATGTGAAGGGATGCTCTACTTCTCATGCGTGAGAACTTATCCTTCTATGAAAGGATGGATTGTAAAACAGAAGTGGCATTACTAGCCGAATTTCCGTTATAGAAGAGATCAGGCTCTTGATGGTTCGAGGCAAGTGTAGATCGAGGTTGGCATGACGTTTGTGGCCAACATTTCTGCGCGATCGACTTCTTCGAGGCTAGCACAGATCATGACTATGCACTCGATCCGAGCTTTCCTTACCCACAGAGAATTTGAACGCCATAGAATAAAAGGCGGTGAAATGTTGAATAGACCATTGGACTACCCTCTATGACTAAACCAATGTACCGCTCATCTCAGGACAATTTGCGTTTGAAATCGTGAATCAACCGGTTTGAAACTCGTTGGTTAGTAACCGACCATAAAAAGGTTTGAAACCGTCCATGAAAGGCTTTGGAAGCTAGCACGAAAGGAGGCCACGCCCCCCGCAGCACATGTTGCTGTTGCGCAGCGAGGGGCGTAGCCGCCCTTTCGTGCTCGGTTCCAAACCCTTTCATGGACGGTTTCAAACCCTTTTATGGTCGGGTTACTAACCAACGGGTTTTAAAACCGGATGGTTCACGGTTTCAAACGCAAATTTGTCTGAGATCGTTTGGAGCCTCTCGAGAACTGAAGTGAAGCTCTACCAGTGATCTATCCTATGGCCGACGAAGAGTTGATTCCGAAGATGAAAGCCCCGTGAGGTCATGGGGTGTGTTGGATATGTTGTCCATTGAGCTTCAATTCATTATGTTCTCGCCCACATCCATCTTATGGCAAGTGTCTTGGCATCCACCATAATGGCTAATCTTCCAATAGTTCCGCTCCTTCAGCGGTTTTCCTATTATAAAGCTTTTAAATTTCTGCAGAGCGAGATGGCCTCTGGAGTATTCTTGAAGTACGTTTAGGTTTTTACAGATCCGAAACAGGCGTAATGTTGAGCGAGCAAACATGCCTTGCCGGTCTATACTACAATTGAAATAACCATGTGCTGCAATTACAACGAAGAACGCTCCTTGGCTGTTCATAGACAGTGGTATATGGGCTGCTATTCTGGCGTTTCTGGAGTAGGGTCGAGAGATACGGAATTTAGTTGCCGTTTGTTCTATTCAAAAGGTAATCGGAATTGTCGCATGCGCTCATCACTTATCACGGTGATCGCATCGCAGCTGTCAAGGTGGCAGTTATGGAAGACGTATCATTGCGCGCATACCTCTGCCATCTCTGGTGTCAGAGGAGTTGAGTGTTGACAACATACAAACGTAGAAGCAGATCATTACAAGGAGAGGTTCCGAACTCAAGATGGGCTTTTGCTATGGTATTTTGACAGGGTGTACGGCCATATGAGCGGAGTTCAGAATTACGGTTAGTATTTGCTGAACGCTTTTTTAGAGACCTGAAAAATAGGAGTGAAAACGTGTGCGCAACACTCATCAACTCCTCATAGAAGCACAAGGTGTACTTCTATGGGCGGCACTTCTACCTTCTGCGCTACTGAGGCACATCTCTTGGGGGCTGCGGGACATTATGTACGAATGATCGCCGCGGACGCGGCGAATAGTGCGGCGGCTGCGACAGAAGACGTCGCAATTGAGTGGCTTCAGCGGCCAGTGATATCTAAACCTCTACCAAAACTTGCACACCAAGTGTTAGAAAGTGTATACAGAGTCAGTTCCACTGCGATAGCGTGTCATATTCTCAGCTTTTCCTGAAAAAGCATCGTATAAAATTGAGCCTTAGGACGTTGTTTAGTTTTATAACTTGAACTCAATTTCTGAACCAGAGCATGTTTTACCGCAGCTCGTGCCACAGCAGAAAGGGATATCAACAACTCAAACCTAACGTCTGCAGCAGGTCATGAGGCACAGTTCACACGACCGCAGCGGAGCTCATCGCGCACGCGGCAGTCGCCGTCGCGGGCGCGGTGACCATTCGTACATAAAGACCGCCCCTCATCTCTTGCGGTGTCATAGGGGTTGAGAGTGCTACACTCACGCTTTCACCTCTTTTTTAGTCTGTAAAAAAAGCGTCCAGCAAAAGCTAACTGTAATACTGGACTTGCTCACGCCGCCCTACATCCTGTCAAAATAGCATCGCAAAAGCTCACCTTAAGTTGGGAACCTTTCCTTGTCAGATACCGCGAAGCTGAGCTTGAGCTGCAGTTTGTCATGTCAGATGCAATAGGATCATGCTGCATCACAGAATGTTCCAGTGCTTCGGCTTGCTGGATGGACTTGGCATAGCACCTTTCTTCGTTATATAAAGAAACTGGCAGTGATGTGTTGGGTCAACTGGTGGCCACAGCATTTCATGAGCAGTTTTTTCGAAAGCGATTCGATTCTGGCGATTATACGATAACCTTTAGCTTTAAAGTCACTACGAGTGCGTCTCCACTTGGAAGGGTAACATGTTCAACGAACCCTGTGAATTTTGTTTCACGGGGGACGGTCAGGAGGTACACTCGCCCCCTGCTGGGGGCGTGCGATTTCCTCTGATCCTCCTTGCTCACCTACACCAACCACCTAGGCTTCAACGAGAGTTTAACGGCTGCCTTACGAAACCGTTGACACGCAAAACAAAAACTTCTCGTCCTCAGAACAGCGGCTGTACCTCCTGACGCCACGTACCCCAGCAGGGGCGGGTGTACCTTCCGTCGCGCTGCTTTGTTTCACATATTATGTGGCAAGGGCATGGAGTGCTGCTAAACGAGTGCTTTTGCACGTTTAATCGCTTTTCTGGTGCCTGTCGCATGCAGAGATTGTTGTTATCGAAATTGCTTAAATTATGACATGTGTCGGCTGAAGCAATTCCTAGATTAGAGCGAGACTGAGAGCGATGCGACGACAGACCTGGCGCTTGCACCAACTTTTAAAATTACTAGGAAGAAATCGAAGAAGATAGGTGAAGTGGATGTTCTTATCGGATTGCTCTCATTAAGAGATGTAATCGGAATAGTCCTAATGACGCTTGTTGAACTCGGGCTAGGTGTTTGTTAATGCTGTGGAATTCAGTCATTTGACAGAATAGATGGTCGCGAATAGGTTACAAAGCGATTGACAGTGGTGAATCTGTACAACAGTATCACACATTTAACGAGCAAATGGTGTCTCGATTTGAAGTCAGACTGAGACGTCTTTCAAAAGGTCCCACACTAGATAAGGCCTTAAAATGATGAAGGCAAAAGTTAGACCGTGTTGTGGTTTTGCTGAAGCCCTTTTATGGGCTGTTTCTATCTTGTAGTTGAGCGCAGCAAGGGCTGGGTGACGCGTCTCACAGTTATTTTCAGTTGAGCGGAAGGCGGCCTTGACCGTCGTGCTGGTGCTGTGACACCTCACATCACCTTACACCGCGTTTTTGTCTAAAGAAGACAGATCCTTCATGTTGCTTTGCTATTTCCCGATTTCGAAGAGAAGCAAAGCGGCAGCAAATAAAGGAGATGTCAAAGTGTGCCCTTGTTAGCTGTCCACCTCTATGTGGAACGCAGTAACAGGATGTAGGGAAGGTTGTTCGAAACCTGCTCAGTTGAAGCGTTGTAGCTTCCTGAGCGGCGAGAACGGCCGGTATGTTGTCGCATTTTCAGAAAGCGTTTGGCTGAGCGCGATGCTCCATCAAAAGAAGAGAGCGGCACTGCCGCTAAAGTGGCTCGAATGGACGTCAAGACTACCACCACTCCCGTTAAAAGTAAGTTGCTCCGACTGTGGTGCTTCCGTTGGTGTTGAATCTGGTTCCACATCTCTCCCTTCCCATGAAGTGCAGAATGTAAAGCAGCAGTAGAAATCGAAAGCATCTATGCTTCGGACTTCACAGTCACTTTCGACTGGAAGAGTTCTGCTGCATCAGGTGCTTTTTACCTGTCTGCTTCCTTCACGTCTCTTTGGGGTGACCGAATAGGGATCTGATCGAAATAGAGTGCTAAGGAGCTTCCTGTACTCTGATAAGAAGATCTATACGGTCACTAGCAGGCTGTGAAATCTCCCAATTATCATTATCCCTTTTGGGTCCCTTTTCCGGAATGATTGTAAAGGACGAGTTCAGCCTCATTCGCTCTCAACGACTGACTGTCCTAAACATCTGCGAAATAACTGTCGAAATATTGGGTGTGAGAAGGTTGTAGCAGAATCGAGCCCATTCCTGGCGATTTGTCGAGGAGTGTCGTGCGAGGCTACAATCTGGCTCATTAGCTCATCTCCTCATCTTGACTCTAGCGAGTTAAAGGATTGTCTGTGGGTGAAATCAGCACGGTAGTCATGAAAGGAGAAGTGGCAAACAAGGTGTGCTACTGTGTAGCTGCCCGTTCTTCTTGACCCGTGCATAGCTGATTTTCTGCGGGTTGTGAAGCGTTCGTCTGGGAAGGAAACTTGTCGAAAGTTCGACAGAAATCCAACCCTTTGATATATACGGGTATCGCTAATGAACGACTTTTGCTAAACATCGGAGGTAGAGGGAAGCGTTTGCGATTGAAGCGCGCCGTTCTCAGTGGAGCGCGTTACTCCTGCCGAGTGCTCTTCTAAGGGCCTGTTCACACTTCGCGACAAGAGCGACAAGAGCGACGAAAGCGACAAGAGCGACTGGAGCGATTGGAGCGATTGTGGCGACGGATGTAGTGTGGTGTACGTAAAGAATTACGCATTTCACACTACATTCGTCGCGGACGGAGTGTGGAGTACGCAATTATTTACGTGCACCACACTATATCCGTCGCCTCACTCGTTCCAGTCGCTCTTGTCGCTCTTATCGCAAAGTATGAACAGGCCCTAAAACTTTGCATCCTTTCTCCGTTTCTGATATGCTCAAACTCATCCTTGCTGTAGTAGGATGTTCAGAGACGTGCGGCTGATTCTATTTATTTAACATATAAATTTATTCTGGATCTTACACTTAAATACACAGACATGAAAAGTTCTGCCGAATGTGGTATTTACCTCAAAGGTCCACTTTCTCTACACACACACACTCTATAATCATGTGAGGAATGCATGAAGGAAAGAGATGCCCGGAGAAGAAGAGATGAACATGAAGGCAAGGAAAATTCTCAATACAAGCCACATCACTCTGCAAAGCGGCTTGCTGCAGCTTCTATTAGTTCTGTAATTGAATCCATGATCTTGCAGGTTAATGATAACGTTATAGGCATGATTTATAGACCACTGTAATGCACTCCATAAATAAAGACATCGGGTGTAACAGTTTAAATTCTTCTATGTCACGCGGGTTTGTTAAAATATAGCTTTATTAAGCCTGACATTTCAACGGCTTCGTCGTTATCAAAGATTTGAAATAAGTTCGATTCTCCGAATTGTACTCATCTCGTCAATTGCTCTAGTTTTCTCAACCCTGCGGCATTAATGAAATACCAAGTGTCAAGAAGAAATTACTCCAGTAGGAACGCAACTCACCGCTGCGTTATTAGTACCGAGAGATCGCCCAATTATGCGACAGCCATTGAGCGAGTGGGCACTTTTGGTATAAAAGAGTATAAGCTTAGACTTAGAGGAGCATGATGTACCACAGCTCCCACAATGAAGTGATGGTCAAAAAATGACTTCCGAGTGGCTTTTTGAGTGAGCAATCGACGAAATGAGTACAATTCGGAAAATCGAACTTATTTCAGATCTTTGATAACGACTAAGCCGTTGAAATGCCAGGCTTAATAAAGCTCTATTTCAATAAACCCGCGTGGCACAGAAGAATTCAAACTATTCCACCCGATGTCTTTATTTATGGAATGCATTACAGTGGTCTATAAATCATGCCTATAACGTTATCATTAACCTACAAGATCACGGATTCAACTACACACAGAATTAATAGAGGCTGCAGCAAGCTGCTTTGCAGAGGAAAGTGGCTTGTACTGAAAAATTTCTTAGCCTTCATGTTTATCTTTTCTTCTCCAGGCATCTCCTCTTTCCTTCATGTGTTCCTCACGTGCCTATAGAGTGTGTATGTGTAGAGAGAGAGTGGACCTTTGAGGTAAATACCACATTCGGCAACACATTGCATGCCTGCGCATTTAATTGTAAGATCCAGAATAAATTTATATGTTAAATAAATACAATCAGCAGCACTTCTCTGAACATCATAGCAAGGATGAGTTCGAGCATATCAGAAATGGAGAAAGGACGCAAGGTTTCAGAAGAGCACTCGGCAGGAGTAACGAGCTCCACTGAGAACGGCGCACTTCAATCGCAAATGCCTCCCTCTACCTCCTACGTTCAACAAATGTCCTAGCGAACCCGCCAAATTTAGTGTTTCACCGCTATTTTCTATCTATTTCAGCGTTCCCGAAAAAAGGCGAAGCCCAGGCTGCAAAGTCTAACGGCGGACCGAAAGGCCCTGGAAAGGGTGCTGCTGAAAAAACACAGCAGGCTCGTAAGGCTCCGGCGAAGGGTGCCGGTCCCGCGAGACCAATTGGTGCCAGAGGTCCTGCGGTACCTTTCAATCGTCCAAGAACACCACCGTTCTCACGAAAATGGCAGACCGGACCAATGCCGTTCCGAGACGATTCGCTGCTGAGAGGGCAAGCCTACAGGCCGCAGGGCAATATGCGAGGTGAACAGGTAGGGTTTCACGATTAATTGACCTGCGATTGGGCCTTCCACTTGCTGCTTCTTATAGATGCGCTACGGAGAACCTTACCCGTTCGGTGATCGCAGACCAGGCGGAGATGTGACGTCGTGGAACAGACCCTCGACCCATCCGGAGTATGTTGCCATTACGTCAGAACATCTCATTTATGAGGAGCTAAGAGACTCCTTGATTTCAGGGACTTGCAAAAGTTGGAGTCGATCATTCGTCGAGCGGCCCATGATAATGTCTCATCGATCGAAGCCGCGCGTGCAGTTGAGAAGCTGGGGCTCAGCTCCGCTATGGGCGCTATGCTGAGCACGGTGGATCGCAGTGGAGTACGTTGTTTTCTGATTATTGTTATACAGAATAGCTCAAAAAAGTCGATTGCACTGTTTAAACTTGAACATTTCTCCACAAGATTGTTACCGCACCAATTATGTTATTCTACATCTTAAAAGAACAAAAAAAAATCGTAAGTTTGGTATTTTTCCGATACATACATACATATGAATGATTAAGAAAATAGAAATTTTCTGGCACATGAGCGGCATGAGTGCGCCATGCACTCGTCCGAAATTTTCCATTTTACACTCGATTGATTGTGTTTAGCTTCGATACTTGCTATAATTGCTTCACAAAGTGATCGCTTCGATTAATTTGTGCATCTCCTAAGGTTTGAAACATAAAGACACTAGGATTGCGAAAATGCGGGGTATCCTGGAAAATACACGTACTGTTTGAAAAGTTCTAACATTGCTGCTAGTAAAGCTTTTGAAGATGGTTGAGACTAATATGAAAGTACAGGGAAACGAGATTTCTGTGGCGTGTAAACAGTCAAGATTGCGCTGTGTCCCGTCTGAGAGCTTGCATTCAGACCTGATTGATTGTGCATGGGCTGACTGCTTGTTACTGCTTGGCCAGGTTGACCTGTGCTGTGCTTCTTTTAACGTTTTTGATCGCCCAATGGCTGCAATTATGCAAGTAACCTCTCCATGCAGCTTTCAATGTTGCTTCATCAGTGCCCAGAATCTTTCTTGTAAAAAGGGGCTCCTGCTCACATTTAAGTCGTGCAATAAACTCGCATGTCGCGTGTCTTTCAAATGATTGTCAGGTTCTAAACATTAAAAGAAGCAGAGCACAGGTTAATCTAGCCAACTAATAACAAGATTGTAACAAGCATTCAGTCCATGCACAATCAATAGAATCTGAAAGGCAAGTGTTCAGGCGGGATCATGGTACAATCCTGACTATTTACATGTCGCAGAAATCTTGATATGCTTTGCTTTCGTATGAGTTTCAAACATCTTCAAAAGCTTTATTAGCAGCAATGTTAGAATTTTTCAAAGAGTATCTGCATTTTCTAGGGCACCCTGCATTTTTCGAAGACCGTGGTGTGTTCTTATGTTTTAAATCTTAAAAGAAGCACAAATCAGTCGAAACGGCTACTTTGTGAAGAAATAAAAAAATCAATCAACAAATATCGAAGCAGAACACAATCAATCGAGTGTGAAACGTAAAATTTCAGACGAGTACATGGCGCATTCCATGCCGCTCATATGTCAGAAAATTTCTATTTTCTTAAGCTTTCACATGACCCCTTAGCTTCTTCAATGCCTTTATTATGTGCAAAGTTATCACCCTTCAAACAGTGTATGCTTTTTTGAGACACCCTATATTGCAGTAGGATACTTGCATTTTGAGCAGCAGCTTTGACTGCCTATAGAGGCTTATAAGACTTAAGAGAGTCAGTGGTTCAAAGAAACCCAAATGTTTGGGTAGGCCTGCTGTTTATCGCTCAAGAGAAAGGCTCGACTGAAGCAGCCTTCATACATATTTTTGTGACGAAAATCACGAGGAGTCGCCTCGATAAGCCAATAAGCCGTATGTACATGTTGATGATTCAAGCGTAGATCTTAGCCTCCCTTTGGCAATGCTGTCGTTCTTCGGTCTTTTTTGTTCGAGTATAACACCGGTTTTGCCCTTAAGTTTTGTGAGCTTTAGATAATTGAAACTGCAAAAAAAAACGATGACTAGGCTAATGTAGAAATCGTATGTGGCTCTGTTGTAAAACTTCATTCCATATGGTGTTCAAATCCACTTCTTTCACACAATCAAGTAAGATTAGTCTCTACATGAAACAGCCTGCAAATCTTCGCTTTCTTGTTGTTTAAAGTGGGGCACAGGGAAAAAATAAAGTGGGCTTTCAGGGTAAAAGAATACGTTTTTTATGGCCATTCATATAGTGCTTATGCTTTTTTGAGACGCAGGTGATGCTAATGATACTTCCAATCGTAGGAGCAGGTGTTCGTTTTACCGTGTGCGGAAACTATTATAGATAGTGCTAAGGTCGTTCACGGATCACAGCCATACATGATTTTATTATAGAATCCATCGGTGCCTTCTGGCTACCCGTTCGAAAGCGCTGCACCGCGATCGCTAATGGATGATTCGTACGGACGGTAAGTTGCCGATGCTTCATATCTATTCGTGCGACGCTACAACAGTCGGTGCCGATTGTAAGTCTACAAATGCACCCAGGGGCCGGATTCATCAACGAATTACTGCAATTTATCAGAGAAAATACAGTGGAGATCTCTGATAGCATAGCGAAATATTCCATCATATCGCTTGATAAGTCGCGCTATCAGGGATTTCGGCTGTATCTTCTCTGTTAAACTGCTGTAAGTCGTTGAGAATCGGGCCTCAGGGCGTCGAGGCCGGGTGGCTGAATTAGCAACGGTTTTTAGCATGACGAATTCGGAGTATTCCTATTCACCTTTGTTAGACTTTTGATCTTCGTATTTGGGCTGAATCGTGTCTGTTCGAAAAATTTGAAAGATGCATGACAAGTTATAATAACGGGCAAATCCTTCCTCAAAAGTAGATGCTCTTTTTGCAGCGCTTCTCGTATGCCAGGTGTTTATGAGCAGAGCGCTGGTCCAATGAGGGATATTAGCAGATTTGTCGAGCCGCTGGATGGTATGCGTGGTTCGGCTTCGCGCAGCATGGATCGTATTACCTATCCTGGAGTCGGTGGTGGAAGCGGAATGGCGGGATCGTCGGCTCCACCGGTGAGTTTGGTGTCAAGCATCTGTTGAATCCTGGGTTTGATGAAATTTCGTTTCAGTTCGGACAGTCTTATCCAGCATTCGCAGCTAGTCACTCGCCGTACGGAGGTGGATCGGTAGATTACGGAGCAAGGTGAGCGAAGAGCGTGCAGTTCTCTGCGCGGAATACGTTACTCAGGCGTAGCAGCGGGGTGTCTTCAACCAAACGTTTTCACGACTTCTGGTCAAGGTTCCGTTAAACAAGCAGGTGCTGACGCATCTTTGACTCTTACGAGGAAGCGATATATCTCATGCTTGTTTCAAGGGGCCTTCCGGGGTTTGAATTTGCGGATTTCCTTAAACAGTGAGCACCACATCATCGTGGGTGAACTAGACTTTGAGAAGCGCCAACGAACCTGATAGAGCTAATCAAAACGCTGTCTGTTTTGTGAAGAAAATATTCAAATTCTATCGCAGGTGACAATTCAGTTCAGCATTTAGGGCCCGTTTATACTTCGACGCCGAGCGACGCGACGCCATGTATTGTGGCCACATTGATCGAGCGACGCGATCGATCAATTTGGCCGGCCACTATGCATGCCATCGCGTCGCTCGGCATAGGAAGTATAAACGGGGCCTTAGTCTTTCGGTTTGCCCTCCCCCCCCCCCCCAAAGTGAGTGCAATGTTGTGCTTCAATTGAATACTTTATTGATGGGAAGAGTATCACTCAAATAATAAGACTTCTCAATGTTTTAACACATTTGCCTAAGCCTGGACTTGCTGGTAGAGAGGCTATATATGTTGTTAGCAGATGTTTTGTTGCGATCAAAACTCCTGCGCCATGCGGGACTCGAACTTGCGGTCAACGATGCTGCGCCTTAGCCCTAGTTTATACGTGCGACGCTGCGCGGCGCGGTGGCGCAAGTATAAACTAGGGCTTACATCGCGGGCGCTGTTTGAACGCATGTAACATCCGCGATTTCCGCGAGCCCTGTTAGCACCCACTCGATGCCCGGAAAGCAGAAGGCGCAGGTTCGAGTCCTACCTGGCGCAAAAGTTTTGATCGCTACAGGATATCCTGTAACAACTTAGCCTTTTCGATTCTCCATTTTGAAGTCAAACATTGGGGAATATAAACTTTCGAAAGCCTATTTTCTCAAAAGTGACCCTTTTTTGGTTTTCCTATGTTTTCCCCACGTGATCTTCGTTGGGAAGCGTTTCCCTACCCTTTTAGGGAAAGTACACCTTTCAAATCATTCAAGACTACGTCATCTTCTGCATCAAATGTGTATTACAAAAACTGCGCAATGCATTTGCTGCAGGGGTGTTACCTAAATACGGCCTGAGTTGTTTGATTTTTTCCCGAGATTCTAAGAGAGTATTTTGAAATCAAGTGAATGAAGTGAGTAAGTAGTTGTTAATCCACATTTTGTACGTTCGAAAGGTTTTCGTGGAAAGTAGCGAAATGTCGAGCTTTGTGGATTATATTTACTACTCCTTTGAGGTAGAGCATCAACTTTAAAACAGAAAGAGAGGGAATTCATTGCAAGTGTCCATTAATTTTTGGAAAGCTCTTGAGTATAAATGGTTATGGTCCAGAAACCAACATGTTGAGCAAAGTTTATAACTCCCACAGTAGCAGTTTTCACGCTCAAAATAGGCCGACGAGTGGGATTAGGGTTCCAGTTATTGTCAATCGATTTTTTCAATCCGTGGTTTTGTTTTTAATAACTCGAAGAAATCCGAAAATGTATAACAGATAGGGATTTTGAGGCGGCAAAGGGGTAGTCAGGTTCATTGAGGGATATTTTAATAGCTCTATCGCCAAGAGCTAATGGTGACGATGTTTCAGATCATCTTCAAGTTCTGCCTTTGGATGGCGTTGAGGAGTCGTTAGGAACGGTATGAGTAAGACTTTTGTCAAGAAAAACAGCTGCTTGTAGAGTGCGGATTAGAGGATTAGCGACGCTAAGTAGCTCTAAACGCTGCCAGAAATGCATAGACGGCAATATTCCGCGTTAGTGTGTGATAGGCATGCATACCGGCTTTTGTGGTTCATTTCCTCACAGCTTGCTTTATATTTGTTTTCTCAGCCTAATCAACAGTACTAGCGAGAGCTATCGTTTCACAGTAGACTTGGATAAAAGCACAGACTTTGGCTCTAATACTTGAACTTAGACGACGACTTCCCTTAGTCCCAATATTTCTTATCGATTAGTACCAGGCTGTCCAATAATTCCTGTCCGAAAATTTTCAAAATTCTATAATTTTCCTTAGAAGTATTATAATATCAGGCAAGTGTGAAAACCTTCTAGAAGGTTCTCCAGAGTTCCACGCTAGGGGTATATAAGGCGCGGTCGCTGCGTCTAGCTACCAGTACAAGCTAAAATGGACCAAGGTCGAATTCGTACGTTCGTGTACTACGAGTGGCTGCTGTGCAACGACACGAGCACCGCGGTCGCCAACATCTGCAGAGCGTGCAAGGAGGATGCAGTGTCCCAACGCACAGTCAGGCGCTGGTTCAGTCGTTTCGAAAGCGGCGACATGAGCCTCGAGGACAGGGAGCACCCGCTGAAGATCATGCTCTGCTGCTGGTGGGACGCCAAGGGCATGCTGTACTTCGAGCTGCTCCCGCAAGGCAGGACGGGCATCGCCTCCATCTACACCGATCAGCTCGAGAAACTAGCCGCCGCCATCCGAGAAAAGCGTCCCCGACGGGCCTCGGTCCACCTGCTGCACGACAACGCGCGCCCCACGTGGCGAAGGAGACCCAGCAGAAGTTGGCGACGCTCGGCTGGGAGACGGTTGCCCATCTCCCGTATTCCCCGGACCTCGCCCCCTCCGACTACCACTTGTTCCGCCCGCTGAAGCACCATTTGGCCGGAAGAAAATTCACCAACTACGACAACCTCCTATCCGACATCGCGGACTTCTTCGAGTCGCAGCCCCCGGAGTTCTGGGCGAAGGGCATCGGCGACCTGCCCAATCGATGGGTCACTGTTGTGGATAACTGTGGTGATTATATTGTTGATTAGACTTGTTTTTCAATAAAGTTGAAAAAAATTAAAAATGGTGAAATTTTCGGACAAGCATTATTGGACAGCCTGGTATGTATACGTCGTCGTGCTGGGGCACAGTAAAACTCTGCTAACATCACATAGGGACATTGGGGTCCATTCTCCATTATATTCGTAGAGTGTGTAAAAAACATTAAGCACGGCTGTTCGCGAGAACATTGTAGCTATACAGGGTGTCTCAAAAAAAAATGTATGCACTGTTTGAAGGGTGATAACTTTGCTCGCAGTAAGGGTACTAAAGAAGTTAAGGGCTCATATGAAAGCTTAGGAAAATGGAAATTTTCTGACGTATGAGCGCCATGGAACGCGCCACGTATTCGTTTGAAATTGTGCATTTTACACTCGATTGATTGTGTTTCGCCTGAATACATGCTATAATTTCTTAGTAAAGTGGCCGTTTTTTTGTGCTTCTTTTAAGATGCAAAACTTAAAAGCACACTAACGCTTACGAAAAATTCAGAATATACTAAAAAATGCTGGCACTGTTTGGAAAGTTCTAACATTGCTGTCAGTGGAGCTTTTGAAGATGTTTGAGACTCATATGAAAGCACAGGGTAGCGAGATTTCTGCAACGTGTAAATATGCAAGATTGCGCCATGCTCTCACCTGAAACCTTGTACTCCAGTCTCGATGGATTGTGTATGGGCTGAATGCTTGTTACAATCTTGTTACTACTTGGCCAGATTAACCTGCACTGTGCTTCCTTTAATGTTTAGTGCTTACAATCACTGAAAGACACGTGACCTGTGTGTTTAATGATTGTACAATTTAAATGTGAGCAGAAGCCCAATTTTCCAAGGCGAATTCTGTGGACTGATGAAACAACATTCAAGCAGAATGGAGAGGTTTATTGGCATAATTGCAGCTACTTGGCAACGGAAAACGTTAAAAGAAGCAGAACACAGATTAACCTGGCTAAGCAGTAACAAGATCGTAACAAGCAATCAGTCTAAGCGCAATCAATCGAGTCTGAAATGCAAGTTTTCAGGCGGGGAATGGCGCAATCTTGACTACTCACACGTTGCAGAAATCTACCGCTTGCTTTCATATGAATCTCAGTCATCTTCAGATGCTTCACTACCAGCAATGTTAGAACCCTTCGAATAATACCCGCATTTTTAGGATATCCTGCATTTTTCGTAAGGGTATGTGTGTTCTTAAGTTTTGAACCTTAAAAGGCACAAATCAATTGAGGCGGCTACTTTGTGAAGAAATTATAACATGTATTCAAGCGAAACACAATCAATGGAATGTAGAATGCAAAATTTCAGACGACTTCATGGCGCATTCCATGGCGCTCTTTTGTCAGAAAACTTTTTTTTTCCCATTTTTCTAAGCTTTCATACGAGCCCTTAACTTCTTTAGTACCTCAACTGTGAACAAAGTTATCACCTTTCGAATAGTATACATTTTTTGAGACACCCTGTATAAGAAGCTTACCTCCAGCCTTCCGGTGGACTTGCACCGACACTAATTTTTCTCCTGACGTGATTTGGGTACTGTTCTAGTACGAAGAGTTAGTCCCACTATGTTGGGTGTCCTGAAGTGGGTTACGTTTTCGCCATGACCACGTGATGTCGTCACAGACAGACGACACATTACGTCGCGTTGTTTCCTGCTTGATTATGAATAGGGTACATGAGAAAAGGAAAAGGAGTCATCTGCCCACAATTGGTCTTAAAAATTGGGCGGATTTAGAAAGTAGGTGGAAGTTCGGCGTCATTGCGCCAAGCTACGTATCGCCACAGTTGTACAGACGACGCGTAGTCATTGGGAGCAATAGCAGTAGCGGCCGGCTCATTACTTACCTGATGACCTCTAATTCTAGATTTGCACCCTATTGCTGTCGTTTTCATATAGCAGGTTACTGTTGTGAATACCCAACTAGAGTCTACATCTGGTTATATGAATGTTTAGTATTATATAATAATATAGAGCAAATAGGTATGAATGGTAACACTAAGCATGTTCAGGCGAGAAGATAAGGTAAGCGTCATTGCACAACATCCACAGGTGTGGTCTAACGTTACCGCAAGTAGGTAAATAAGATAATGCACAAATACTACACTCTAGCCGCGGTACACTCATTTAAGACTAGAGGTTATCAGCCTCTCTGACCAATATATGTCATGCTTTTAGGCTCCTCCTCTAGGAATTCCGTATATAAACCGCTGTGGGTTATTGTTTGTGTTGTGCTCTGATAGATATAAAGTAATAAATCACTTACTACAATGGGCTACAGACGCATCTGTTGGTGAACCACCAAACTGATCTGGTCAATTTCAATTTCAATCAGTTTGGTGGTTCACCAACGGATGCGTTCGTAGCCGATTGTAATAAGTGATTTATTACTTTATATCTATCAGAGCACAACACAAACAATAACCCACAGCGGTTTATATACGGAATTCCTAGAGTTGGAGCCTAAAAGCAGGACGTATATTGGTCAGGGAGGCTGATAACCTCTAGTCTTAAAAGGGTGTACCGCGACTAGAGTGTAGTATCTGTGCATTATCTTATTTACCTACTTGCGGTAACGTTAGGTCACACCTGTGAATACTATGCAATGATGCTTATCTTATTTTGTTCGCCTAAGCATGTTAAGTGTTATCATTGATACCTATTTGCTCTATATTATTATATAATGCCAAACATTCATTTAATCAGATATAGACCCTAGTTGGGTATTCACAACAGTTACGGTATTATCAATATCTTTATCTTACTAGCTTATTTGCATGCTTCCTGCTTCACCGAAAGAGTTGTGAGCTGGTTCTCACCCTTTCCTCTTTCCCTCTGCTGAACAGCGTGTTGCTAGAATGTGTAGTGCAACCAGAGGAACTAGAAGCGTGTTGAGTGGTTGTTCTGATTGCCTACATTTCAGACGCCCAATGGGAGGTCGAATGGATCGCACACCGTTCAGATAAATGATCTGAGAAGTCGAGTTGTTGTTGTAATTTATGAAGCAGTTTAATCCCCCACCTGTTCTCTAGTAGACTCCTCGTATTTGTCCGTAGTTTAGCCTCACCGTTCGCGTATATCCGTACTGCTCTTGTTTATTTTGATGTCAGCGTTGTTCACGTCTTCTAGTGTTGCTCGTTCGTTCCCATGAATACTTTATTCAGTTGATAATAATACGTATAACACGTCTAATACAATTATGGTCTTCAATCGAAGAAACAAACATGATTATGTACAACAATTGTGACACTTCAGAAGAAAATAAACTCATGGTTAAAAAGCAAACGATCTATGCATCGCTATGAATCACAGACAAAAAGAAAAGAAAACGCGAAATAACTGCACGGTCATTGAAAAATGAAAGCAACCCATACCGTGTCGATCAACGAGTCCACGGTTTTCTCTTCAAGCGAAAAGCTAGACGATAAAGTACTCAGGGAGACCAACATGGAACTCCGAACGATTACGTACATTGAGCTGAAAGCTCCGAGCGGGGACCGCGTCGCGTTTCCCCACGAGGGAAAGGCGACGAAGCATGAGCATGACGGGTAGGGCTAGAACTCTCCTGCTGCTGCGGGTCATCTGCGGGACTGTCTGTCCTTGAATGAATGACTGTACACAAGGAGCATAGGCATTTGTCATGCTGGGTTTACCCGTGTGCTATGGCGCATGGTTGCGGTTGGTTATGGTGTTCGGTCTGGGGTGGTTGGATGGGGACGGTGGACGATTACTGCTGCAGAACAGGTTCGGCAATGACATCGCTGTCGTTGTTGTTGTCGTTCAGTGGTGGTGCAGTTTCGAAGATCTGTATGCTCCTACAGATAGGATTGGCGCACTCTCGCATGTCCATCAGAGAGAGTGAGGTCGGATGCATGTCGCACACCAGCTGCACTCGACCGAAGCACTCGTAGCCACATCTGTAAGAAGACCCATGGAATCGATGCTCACAAGGGAAGGACTTCGACCTCCCATGGAACTTCAAGTTGAGACCAGGATCATTAGAAAGAGCTCGGAATGCTGATTACGATTACGAAAGCAGAGAAACTGTTCTGGTGGAAAGCCTCAGAAACACATATTTAAAAGCAAATATGGTCTGAAATATGGATGTGGTACTGCCCGAACGGGGTTCTTCGTACAGCTCCCTGGAGTTCCAGGAAATGTATAGAGTAACACAAACCCCCTCTAGTCTTAAAGGACCAGCACGCACCTACAGATCCAGCGAAATCTTGAAGCTTGGACATGGGCACGTTCACAAGGTGCGTGTCGCTCAAGAGCACGCTGAGGAATCCATATTCGTATTCTTTCCAACCCAAGCGCCGATCGAAGAATGTAGTGGGCATGGAAAACTCCGCGCATGATGCATACCTTGCGGACTTCTCGACAACTATTAGGTTGTAACGAATTAAATGGCACTGCCTCGCGCCATTTTTTGGCGCGTCTTTACGCGTTTGATCAAGAACAAACCGTAACATGTGGCATATCATTTAGAAGCGCAAACTTTGCTCTACCGGTGAGTACCAAATTTTCTATGTAAAAGTGGGAAAACTTTAGAGCTTTATTGACTTTTTTGCAGATGGACAAAAGGGTAATCCGAGGCATTTACTTGTATGAATTCAAGCTGGGCACTACAGCTAAGGAGGCGGACGAGAAGATCAACGCCGCATTCGGTCAAGGATGTTCCACAATTCGGACGGCGTATCGTTGGCATCAGAAGTTCCGGAATGGAGATGAGAGCTTGGAAGAACATGAAGGTCGTGGGAGGCATAGTGATGTTGATGAGGACAAGCTGAGAGATGTGGTAGAGGAGGATCCACACAAAGGTACCAGGGAGATAGCGAAGGTTCTTGGCGTCAGTCACAACACAGCTGCCCGGCATCTGAAGGAAATTGGAAAGACCAAAAAGCTGGAAAGATGGGTGCCTCACGAGCTGTCTGAGGAGCAAAGAAACCGACGATATGAGATCTCGTCCGCACTGCTTCTACGGAACGAAACGGACCCATTCCTTGACCGCATCGTAACCTGTGACGAGAAATGGGTAACGTACGACAACAGGCGACGATCGGCACAGTGGGTGGACAGCGATGAGAGCCCCAAGGTTTTTGCGAAGCCGGAATTGCACCAAAAGAAAGTGATGGTGACAGTATGGTGGTGCTCGCTGGGAATTATTCACCACAGCTTCCTCCCTCCCGGTGAATCCATCACGGCAGAGAGGTACTGCATTGAAATTGAAGAAATGATGAAAAAGTTGAAGGATATCCGGCCGGCCTTGGTAAACCGAAGGCGAGTTCTCCTTCTGCACGACAATGCTCGCCCCATGTAGCACGAATGGCGTTGCAGAAATTGAATGAGCTGAGCATTGAAACTCTACCACATCCTCCGTTTTCACCCGACCTCTCCCCAACAGACTACCATTTCTTCAAGCATCTTGGCGACTTCTTGGTAGGGAAAATATTCAAATACCAACAGGATGCCGAAAGTGCCTTCGAAGATTTCGTCAATTCCAGAACTTCTGATTTTTACGCTACTGGGATAAAAAAGCTTGCGTCACGTTGCCAAAGATGTGTAGAATCAGAAGGTTTTTATTTCGATTAATAATCTTGCCTACAAGCCGAGATATTAACTGCTTAAATTTACAGTGGTTCAGTGCCATTTATTTCGTTACAACCTAATAATTACCATTTCACAAAGTGTCTCGGAAATCTCTTTCTAGGGAAGGGCTTTGACCTCCCATGGAACTTCAAGTTGAGACAAGGATCATTAGAAAGAGCTCGGAATACCGATTACGAATATGGGTGTCAAAATTGCAAAATGAAACTCCTGAGCGAGTTATGGCCCGCCAAAGTTGAGTGGACTGACCACAGGCTAGTCGTACGAAAGTCAGCGCGAGAGCGATGGGTCATAGGGGCTCCGTAAAAGTGGGTACTAGCTGCAGCGGTGGCGCAGAGGTAGTGCTCCCGCTCATCAGGTGCGACGTCTTCGGTTCGGGCCGCGTTGTTGCCGACTTTTTTGCACATCATAATTTCTCCTCGAAATGAACTTTTATTCTCAATTGTGACACGTGTTAGATTAAATAGCCGGGAAAACTATCATACACTTTGTAAATATTCTTGAACGGAAAAACTGCTATCGTGACATTTTTATTCGAAGGGTCTCAAATGGGTGTTAGAAACACCTCCAGTTGTTCAATATAGGATTGGGACCCTATTTGTGCAAAATAGCAAAATCTTACCATATCTGTTTCTTTGCGTCAAGCATTTTTAGCAAGGAGTACGATAGTTTTCCCGTCTATTTAATCTAACACGGTCATAATTTAGAATAAAAGGTCATTTCGAAGATAAATCATGATGTGCAGAGAAACCGGAAGGAATGGGAACCGAACCAACAGCGTCGCACGTGGCGAACAGTAGCACTGGCTCTGCGCCACCGCCGCAGCCGAAGGCCCATTCTTAGGGGGGCCCTATGACTCATCGCTCTCGCGCCAGCTGTGTCGCACGGGCAGCCTGCAGTCCGGCCACCCAACTTCGGAGGTCATAACTCGCTCAGGAGTTTCATTTTGCAATTTTGACACCCATATTCGTAGCCAGCATTCCGAGCTCTTTCTAATGATCCCGGTTACAACTTGAAGTTCCATGGTAGGTCGAAACCCTTCCCTAGTCAGACGGGACGGTCTGAAGCGTGTGACTGAATGGGGAGAGCGAGCCGTATAAGAAGCATCTCCACCCTCCGGTTAGAGTAAAAATGTGTTTCCAACTTTGGGGAGCCATTTCTCCTTCGTTTTAGCGATTTGGCAAAAAGGAAACATATTTTTATACTAATTGGGGGTGGAGATACCTCCTAGGGACCGCTTTCCCCGCTCCGACATACCCTTCAGACTCTTCTCTGGTTAGCCTCAGACATCAACTAATACCCGTAATGATGGCGTCTGTAATAGGACTGGCTACGTTCAGTGAACAAAGAATGCCTTTCTCTAACCATTTACTGGTTATTTGTGTAAGAAAACATCGACAAACATGGGAAGCAGGTTACTTGGTCCATCACTTTCATGGTCCTTGTGGTCGTGCGAAAATAAAAGTTTGCCCTTTGCAGAGGACGACCTAACTGATAAGAGCTAAGTTCGGGTAGATATTTCTTCACCCTTACTCCGAGACTGTTGAATCGGGCACCGGAAATCAACAGAAGCATAACTAGGGACGCAATGGCGGCCACAAAAGCTCCTGAAGGATCACATTAAGGTTCAATTTCCATAAACTCGTTTGGTTCTCATTTTGCCAGTCCAAGAGCATTGTAATGGTGTCATAAATAACATCCTAGTACATCTAAAGGAACTAATCCACGCGTCTGTTCGTATGTCCACGCAAAATTGACGGCCGCACTACGGGCTTCCGAAGACGGAAACAAATATTATCGAGGATGATAGCTACTCTTAACTACTGGAGCGAAGCGTAAGATTGGTCAGACCGGCACTGCTTATTTTTGAAAGCACTTCTTCTAGGGGAGTCAGTACCTGGATTTGAGAATTCTCTTATCGTTAGGGAGATCAACCAGGGGGTCAAAATACTAGTTAATCGAGAGAAATACATGTCTTTGGCTGCAATGACGGGAGCAGGTGAAGAAGTGCTTTAGGACATTGTTTGTCGTCGTTTTCTCTATGAGATGGCAATTTGTGATATTGAATCAGAAGCCTAATATTCGTTTCAGAGCAAACTACTCCCATTGGTTTCGAATCTCAAAAGCACTGTACAATTGCAATAAAAAGGAAAGGAAGTTTGCACAGGGTTAAAGGATAAAGAACGGCGCTACTCAATCCCTTTTGGGAAGCGCCACGCATTCTACTTATACGGGATGTCGTGGAGGCGACATGGATGCGTATTTGGCCATACAATGACTTGCGATGGCCAGCCGATGAACAAGTCAGCGCTTTACCCTTCCCAGACAAGTCTGGTACCAATTCACCGACCCCGGAGGGATGGAAGGCTTGGTTGGCCTGGGCGGGAAATCCGAACCAGGAACTATCGGGTGCACGCGACAGTCGCGCCTCCTCCGACTGCGCTACACGCGCCCGTAGCAGTAAAGCTCACACAAAATGTAGAAAAAAGCATAAGGGAAATAAGAACGAAAAAATATAAAAATAAAGAAGATAAGACGTTTCTAAAAAAGGTAGAAAAAAAGAACAGAGAACGTAAGAGAGAAAGGAGGAAGAAAAGCATCTGCTAATACTTACACACTGACCAATCAATCCAATTACTATAGCAATTTAGGTATTGTGTTAATAGAGTATTAGTTAACGTAGAATAAATAAATAAAGAGAAGAAAAAATAGAGACTCAGACAAAAAAGTTTCAGAAAAAAAGTAAAAAGTAAACTTTCATTTCTTATTTCTTATTATTTTTTATTTATTTTTGGCACGTTAACGTAAGATAAATAAATAAATAAATAAAGAGAGGAAAAAGGAGAGACAAGATAGAGTAGTGCGGGAAGTTTGGTCAACCCCACATCAGCCACATCCAATTACGATTATTGGTAAGAGTCTCCTGCGCGTGTAGCGCAGTCGGAGGAGGCGCCGAATGTCGCCTGCACCCGATACCATGTTCCTGGTTCGGACTTCCCGCCCAGGCCAACCAAGCCTTCCATCCCTGCGGGGTCGGTGAATTGGTACCATACTTGTCTGGGAAGGATAAAGTGCTGACTTGTTCATCGGCTCGCCACCGCAAGTCATTGTATGGCCAAATACGCATTCAAATCGCCTCCACGATATCCCGTAGAAGTTGAATGCGTTGCGTATCCTAGAGGGGATTGAATAACGCCGTCCTTTATCCTTTATCCTTTATCCTTTATCCTCCTGCGCATGCAGATGCCGCAAAAACGTGTGAAAACGAAGAAGATAAGACGTTTCTAAAAGAGGTAGAAAAAAGAACAGATAAAGGAAGGTAAAAAAGAAGAAAAAAGGGTCCGCATACGAAAGAGACTCCTACCGATAATCGTAGTTGGATGTGGCTGATGTTGGGTCGAGCAAACATTCCACACTGCTCTATCTTGTTTCTATTTTTTTCTTCTATTTATTTATTTATTTATTTATTTATTCTACGTTAACTAAATAACGTGTCAAAAATAAACAAAATAGTAATAAATAAAAAAGAAACTTAACTTGTCTTTTCTCTTTTTCTGAAACTTTTTTCTTCTCTTTATTTATTTATTCTACGTTAGCTATTAAATAACGTGCCGAAAACACGCTATTAACACAACACAACAGCGCCATACAGAAATTGTAGTATGGCTAAAAGAAGCACAACAGGCGCTATTGTACTTTCGGGACTCCAGAGATCGAGGAGAGGTCGAAAGAAAATTTTCCGCCCAACCTTCGCCTAGGGGGTTTTTGGGGTGCTGATCACGAATTTGACGACCGTTTTTGAAATTTCGACCGATCACGGTAGGTTACGGTAGGTGCCGGTAACTAAGGATATCGAGGTAATGATCACCGATTTCGCCCAAACTTCGCCTATGGGGGTTATTTGGGATGCTGATCACGCATCTGACATCCGTTTTTCGTTTTACGCTGGAGTACGGTAGGTTACGGTAGGTACTGGTGACTAAGATATGGCAACCGATTTCGCCCGAATTTCGCCCAGTAAGGAACGCTTGAGAATATCTGAACAAGTATCTTAACTTTGCACAGCAGGCGGCATCTAATCAGCTTCTATGGGGTTCACGTCCTCCTGCGCGCCAACCTCAGGAACAATCTGCCACTACCGCGTATATTCCGAATAGCCACTGGTGCCAGCGCACCCAACGTCCTCTATTGTACTTCGTCTTGATCACACAAGTTTCATCCAGTCCAACCGTGACCCCAAACCCTCCAAGAATCGGGATATTTCTTCGGAAATCACCTGTATCACCTGTATCACCTGTCGTCCCGTTGATCATCGACTTGCTCGAGCGGGCGCCAGCAGCGTCTCCATTCGTCCCTGTCGCGTGCCAGAGTGGTCCAATGGATCCTCCTCGCTCGAGGGACACGAAGAGCGTCATATCGGTCGTTCAGGGCTTTCACGAAGAAGTCCGACCAACGCGTTGGTGGGCGTCCTGGTGTTCTTTTGACATCCCGCGGAATCCAGTCTGTGACGGCTCTCGTCCAGCGGGTGTCTGCGAATCGCATTACGTGGCCGGCCCACCTAATTTTCGACGACTTGGCCCATGCGACAGCGTCTCTGATCTTCGAACGTCGGCGAAGCTCGGAACTCCGGAGACCTTCTCTCACTTGCGTGAGTCGTGTCACTCCGAGCATCGTCCTCTCGATTCCACGCTGCGCGACGCTGATCGCGTGTTCATCCTGCTTTCGTATAGCCCAGGTCTCTGAGGCGTATGTTAGGGCAGGAAGAACAGTGGAGTCGAATAGGTGGGCACGGAGTCGGACGTTCTTCGTTTTCTTCACGACTTCTTCGACGCTCTTGAAAGCTCCCCAAGCCGCTCGTTTCCTCCTGCTCAGCTCTGGTGCTAGGTCGTTGGCCATGTTGACTTCGCGACCCAGATACACATAGCTGGAGCATTCGGAGATGTTCGTTCCGTTGAGCGAGAATGGGGCATCAGAAACCCATCCGTTCTTCATGAACATCGTCTTCGTAAGATTCAGCTGCAGTCCAACGCTTCCACATACACGATCGAAGTCGGCCAGCATTCGCTCCGCCTGAGTGATGCTCGGTGTTATGAGCACGATGTCGTCAGCGAAGCGAAGATGGTGCAGTTGCCGGCCGTCGACCTTCACTCCCATGTCATCCCATTCTAGTTCGCGCATGACGTTTTCGAGGGTGGCGCTGAAGAGCTTCGGGGATATGGTATCCCCTTGTCGAACCCCTCTCTTCACGTCAATGACGACGTCGTTGTAGAATGGTGAGATCTTGGTCGTGAATCCACTGTACAGCTCTCGAAGGACTCTGATGTACTGAGTAGGAACGCCCTGGGTGAGCAGGGCTTCCATAACCGCTTCAGTCTCGACGGAGTCGAATGCCTTCTTCAGGTCAATGAACGTAAGGCAAAGCGGCAGCTTGTACTCTCGCGACACTTCGATGAGCTTCGTAATGGTGTGTATGTGGTCGATCGTGCTGAATCCTCTCCGAAATCCTGCTTGTTCGCATGGCTGTCCTTCGTCCAGCGTTCTACTAATCCTATTCAGGATGACTCGAGTGAACAGCTTGTAGACTACCGACAGCAGGCAGATCGGGCGATAGTTGCCAATGTCGTGCACGTCTCCCTTCTTGTACAGCAAGACGGTCTTGCTGGTCTTCCACTGAGATGGAACCTTGCATTCGGATAGGTAGCGTGTGAAGAGCCGCGCCAAGGTGTTGATGAGCGCTGGCGGGAGGTTCTTCAGGTGTTCAGCTCTGATCCTGTCAGGACCGGGTGCTGTACGTTTCTTCACCGACGAGATGGCGTGTCGGATCTCGGAAGGGAGAACAGAGGGGATGACGTATCCATCCTGCGGAAGATGGCGTAGGGGCAGGTGGACGTGGCTATCGAAGAGATCGGAGTAGAAGTCGTGGATGACTTTCTCCATGGTCCTTCTGGAAGAGGTGACGGTTCCGTCAGGACGTCGGAGAGCGGTCATCTTGGTCTTGAAGTTGGCGAAGTTCCGGCGGGCATTGCGGATGCTCAGCCCTGCCTCTGCTGCTTCAGCCAACACTTCCGCCCTTCTCTCCTTCAGATCTTCCTTTATCGCCGCTCTGCATAGCTTTGCAAGCTCGGACGTCAGTTGATAGTTGCCTGACGCTCGTGCGGCTCCACGTTGGCGTATCAGCTCGAGAGTTTCCGGAGACAGGCGTCTCTTGGTGGTCTTCAAGCTCTCGGCTCCCTTAGCACTATCGTGGAGATGGTGCACGAAGCGATCGTATTCCTCGTCGACGTTGTCCATGACGGCATCTTCCCAAAGGCCGACAAGAGAGGTGTAGAGATCCCAGTTGATGGTCGTTCTGGGACTCCTCTTCTTGAACTTCGCGGCCTTCTCTCCTTGACGCGAAAAGCGGAACCTCGCGCGAAGGAGGCGGTGGTCCGATTCCGTGTAGAACTTGGGGACAACGGAGACATCGGTCAGGCAATACTTGCGATTGAAGATGATGTGGTCGATCTCGTTGTGGAACTGGCCACCGGGGGATTTTCAGGTCCATCGTAGGGAGGGAGGCTTCTGGAACTGCGAGTTTCCATGGATGGTCTTGGTCGACATGATAAACTCAGACAGCCTTTCACCTTGCTCGTTCCACTCCAAACCGTGGGTTCCGATGTGAAGTTCTTCCAGCGACCTTCGTGGCCCGATCTTGGCATTGAAGTCGCCGACGATCACCTTGTAGAAGGTGTGATCTTCCTTATAGAACTTCTCCAGCTCCACGTAGAAGGCCTCGACGTCTTCGTCGTCGTAGTCGGATGTTGGGGCATACGCGACGAACACAGTCAAGGCTGGCACGGAGCCACATCGCTTCAGTCGCAGACGTCCGATTCGGCTTGTCAGAGACTCGTACGAATCGATGTTCATGGCCAAGTGCGTGTTGACGAGGACACCAACGCCGCCTACTCCCCTGCTGTCGCATGTTCCGAGGAACAGTTCTTCTCCGGAGTCGTAGGCGGCGTGTAGGGGGTGGTGTCTTCTCGTCTCGGTCAGTCCGATGACGTCGTACTTGATCTTCCTGGCTTGCATCATCAGGTCCTCGACGGATGCTTCCGACGCAAGCGTGCGGGCGTTGTAAGTACAGATCGTCATCCTAGTCCTTCTCAGTTTGCGCAGCCTGGTTAGGCCCTGAGATTTTAGCAGCCTCTCCGTACTCGTCCTTCCCATCGCTGCAGAAATGGGGGCTCTTTCGGGGTCAGGGGAATGAGGCCCTTTAGTGCTGCTGTGTTTGACTGGAATACAACACGGGTAGCTAGTCAGGCTCTGTCGTGCGGGCGGGGTACTCCGGGCAGCCAGCCAGACTGCCCGAAGGGACGGGGCGAGACTTAAGGCGGCCTCGAATCGCCTTACATGTACTCCCAGTCTACCGAGTGCAAGCTTTTGGCCGAGCCGACACAGTTACAATCCGCACAGTCACGGACACATCCACGCACACTGTGCACGAACATGCCGCTCCCACGCACAAGGAACGCATCGACCCGACACAGCAGGAGCAAGGAGTCCATCCCCTGCATCCCACCTGCGTCTCTGGGCAGTACACGGTCGCATTTGGTTCGCGTTTAATTCCCCTATCCACCACCCGGGGACGCGCCACGTGGCCCTGCGACAAGCGGCCCGAGATCCCTCTTAACAAGAGAGCCCGAAGGCTCTCTATCGAGGGAGATCCGTGGATTTCTTCGGAAATACTTGCAGCAAACATCGCGGAAGTATTCTACAGTAATCGGCTGAAACATCAAGAACCGATGTCAGATTCGTGATCAGCAACCGAAATACCCCCCCCCCCCCCCTCCTAGGCGAAGTTTGGGGGAGATCGGTGGTTAAGACCTCGACGACCCTAGTCATCAGTACCTACAGTAGTAACCTACCATAATCGGCCGAAATTTTGAAAACGGATGTCACATTTGTGATAAGCACCCCAAATAACCCCCTCCCCCTAGGCGAAGTTTGGGCGAAATCGGTGATTGTGATCTCGACAACCTTAGTCACCGGTACCTACAGTAACCTACCGTAGACCAGCGTAAACGCGTAAAACGAAAAACGGATGTCAGACTCATCCCAAATAACTTCCCTAGGCGAAGTTTGGGCGAAATCGGTGATTATGATTTCGACACCCTTAATCACCAGTACCTACAGTAACCTACCGTAATCGACCGATCTTTCAAAAACAGTTGTCAGAATCGTGATTAGCACCCCAAATAACACCCCTAGGCAAAGTTTGGGCCAAAAATTTTCTTTCGACCTCTCATCGACTTCTGAGGCCATTAACGACTTAGGTAACTTTAACGGAGAATTGTAAGCGAAAGGCTCAGATAACGCGGCTTATCAAGCGATATGGTGAGCGATAAGTCGCGTTATCTGAGCTTTTCGCTTGCAATTCTCGGTTAAAGTTACGTAAGTCGTTGATGAATCCGGCCCCTGGAGTCCCGGAAGTACAATAGTGCCGCATGACAAAACGTTTACCTAAATTCCTATAGTAATTGGATTGATTGGTCAGTGTGTAGGTATTACCTGCTTTGCTTTTACCAAGGATCATAAGCGCGCTGAATGCGAAGTTTATTGTCAACATGCTGCCCACCTAATAGGATCTCTATAGAATTATGCAGTTCTAGTCATGTATTGCGTTGTTGGTGGCCATTATCCGCATACTTTGCGACAGCAGATGGATGCGCTTCGGTGAATTTTCCCTAGAATCATGATTTATGCCGCAGGCAGCTGTGGACTAGCATCGAAGAGGAGCATCTAGGATCTATGATGCTCTGGTTATTCCATGCATCAAATATTAGAGTCGAAAGCAGATGTTATAACAGACGTCACGAACCGTTTGCAGATGACGTGAGACTTCGGGCGATCGCAGATGCAAGTGTCCTTCAGGGGGAACGAGACGGCGCAGAAGGCGTTCGGACGCGAAAGCGGGCCGCGAGGGCCGTTCACGATCCGGGGGGCGAACGGCTTCGGCGGGCTGGCTCTCGGCGGTGGCTGTGCTGCTGACGTGAACGATGCAGCTGGCGGCTGCGATGGGGGATAACGAGGCGTACGACGTTTCTCCTGAATCATTTGCTCACACGCAGTGGTGGTAGCCGAAGCAGTCTGAGGAGTTCGCTCACCTTTAGAGAATCGGGTTTCGGTAGGAGATCGGCCATCAGCGGACGCGGCTCGATGTATGACTTGGCGACGGTTTTGCTCGACGGTGTGCGCACCTGCATCAAGTGGAGGAGGATCATCAAACGTTTCACCACGAGGGCCGGGCAGCCGAGTGAGCGGTGTCAGATCGTATCGCTCACTCGCTCGTACCTCAGTGTTCGGTCGTGACTTGGGCGTTTTCGGCGGCGTATCCAGGCTGGTGAAACCGTCCGGAGACGACGGTTTGCCGTCGCTGGCTGGATACGGACCGCGACCACCCTCTAGTAGACGACGCGGCACGTAATAGGCTTGCGTAGGGCGCGAACTGCTGGAAAGTTCAGGCATTTCAATAAGCCGCCGTTACAGTAAGTCGTATTTTGGATCTGTCCTTGTCAAGAAAGCGAGTAGATGTCAGGAAAGGCCCATCCCATCCTTCTCTAAACCTACCCGAGAGCTTCTGTTGCGGTCTCATGATATAAGAGCTCTAAGGCAGAATCAGAGGAGGTTGCGTGAAGTGAGGGGATGGATTACACTGCAGTTTTCGGGACGCTCCCCCTCAATTAGGATAGATCCCTTTTTAGGTGGGTTAGTTTTGTTCCGGTAGAATATGTCGACGAGTGGACAGCTTACTGATGTCCTTCATAGTTGGAGGACGGCACCTGTTTTTCATTCTCCCAGCTCAACAGCATTTTCATGTAAATCGAATCCATCACTTTATTGAATTATTTTCCCATTCTTGGATGTTAACATTTAAGCTTCAGCGCTAGATAAGAATCCTTCAAAGACGTTGATTTAAAATCGAATGTTTTCATGATTGCTGATGAAAGTGTAGCCGACTTCATGATGTCAAAGTCTAGGTTAGAAAAATGAGTAAATTTTCCCTCAGCTGATTATGGCAAATGTCTCGATCAAAAAAGCGAAGAGGTAAGCGATTTCGGATCTATCCTAGTCCGGGGGGCCACATAACTAAAAAGTACTATACGTAACGAATCCACTTGAGACTTACCGAGCGCTTCCTACAGAACAACAGGACCATAAACAAGAAAAAATCACAAAGAAAAAAACGAAAAATTGCATTTGTTGCGGTTGTAAGCCGGCAAAGTTGTGTACCCTCCTCACTATGTTGGATCCTGGTCATAACTTGTCAGGCGGCGGTCAGCACACGGCAAGCGGCTTCATGCGCCATATTCACCATGTTAGATCCTGGTTATAACATGTCAGCCGGCGATCAGCACGCGGCATGCCTCCATTCCGTCGCTCTTTGCCCGCCGAAACGGTTGTAAACCGCGGCGATTTTTTATTTTTTTTATTTGTTCGTTCGTTTTTGGTTTCTTTTAGGTTCCAGTTCGTTCTTTAGGAGGCGCTCGGTAAGCATCAATTCATTTTGTTACCTACTTTTTAGTTATGTGCCCCCCCCCCCCGGACTAGGATAGATCCGTAATTTCTAGTTGCATTTCATAACATTACACGAATCGAATGCTCTGCTCAATCGTTCTCGACTCCTGAATTGAGCTCTTTTTTATGAAGAACTACTGTAGTCAAAGTAAAAACCGTTAGATTTAGTACTCCTGCTCCCATAAAATGAATCAGAATGATTTTCTAGAGGTGCACAACTGGTTATTTAGAGCTCTCAAACTGGCACAAAAGTTTTTGCGTCTCCCCGATTTCGATCAGGTTTCTGTTCCACACGCTCTTCTAGACTTAGTAAAAAGTGTCGTTATTAAAGCATTGTGTTTGGAGATTACGTGAGAGATCTTTAACGCTTAAGTTCTGAACTATTTTGAGTCGCTTCCGTATCTTTATGAACCGTTGCACTTTCGACCACATTAACGCAGAAATACTGTGTGTTCCAAAAATGTCATCATTCTTTTAATAATCGAAAATCTCCTACATTTTTCGCTACGGTAAAGCCCTACAAGTTGTCCTGAACAGCAGGAAAGCGAAAGCGTTACGGCAGGCTTGGCCTGTAGATCGTGCAATGCTCTTCTCTATTGTATTGCGTAGTTTAATGATTAGTGGATTTAATGCCATTTACATGGAAACTTTGAGTTAAAATTGAGTAACGTATTGTGCAAAGCTTTGCTGATCCTTTGTTTTGAGCAACAATATCGGATGCCCAATATTAGACATAAAATTTAACGCTAAAGCTAAACACTGAGGTGAACCTAAAAATAAGGTACCCAAGTTATCTTCTGTTCTTGCCTGCTACAGTACCCAATTTTTTCAGGCGAAGAGAGGCCAATCAAAAATTCGGTGTCTTGTACAGGTTTTACCCCTGAATCGAAAGCAAGATCATGCGGTCAAAGGACGCATCGTGGCTATCAATTTTTGCTAATTTCGAGCCATTTTCGAGGCAGTACACTACATTCGATTCAAAATTTTACGAATAATCTTGAGAAAACAACACTGATGGGCAAGATAATCCGTGAATTTTTTATTTGCAAAGATTACTGCACGAGAATGGTATTGATGTTACCAATTAAAAGGTTTTACTATGAATTTCCCACTCTTCAAGATAAGTCTTGCAGCTTCGTCGGAGCAGGGAATTTATTGGCATTCAGACAATTGTAACATTTTAGGGATATCCTACATGACCGAATCGATGAAAATTGGATATATTATGTGGTTCAGTAAGCACTGCTGTTAATTCGTAACAATGTAATTTTAATTTTCATGAAATAATGTAACCAATCCTCGTCAGTCTGGTCTACCAACAGTGTTATCCAGTACTCGTTCGGCTGGTGCTTCTGCGTAACCGTCTCCATCTACTCAGACATTTTGACACTACTGATGGAAATCTAAAGCAACAATATTCGAGTTACTGGTCGAGTACAAACCCTATTGTGCTGGGTTGTACAGCACGCCTGCAGCACGTGCTGCTATTGTGTTGCGTTCGCGGTGCTGTTGCGCTGCAAAGTCAGCTGCACTAGCGGTTCTGCTATGGTCCACGCTCGTGGGTCACTCTTGCAGCACGTGCTGCTATTGTGCTGCAAACTGAGCCCTTGCAGAGTCGGCTGTGGCGGGCGGTAGTCAGTGCTTTAGGAGAGAAAGATCCTCTTCTGCGCGGGACCCTCCTATCCTACGCTCGCTACAGCTGACTCTGCAAGGGCTCTATTTCCCTCTGCTTTTGTAAGGGAGCGTTTAGTGTGTACGCGACTCGCGCCGCGACGTTATGATAAGCCGCGATATCGATCGCGCGACGCGATGAATCGATATCTGAGCATTACATCGCGTCGCGCGTCGCACGTGCACTAAACGATCCTTAAACATTTGGAAACACAGTGGTGCACACCTTGCAGCACAATAGAACCACTGGTGCACACTACTGCACGTGCTGCTATCGCACTGCAAGGCCTTCTTCTGCTGCGTTAGTCCCCGTTTATACTTCGAAATACGGATTGCTGACGTGTATAGGAACACGGAATAATGTTATATTGATATCGTCCTTCTATTTTGCTCGAAGTGGGTCGGACACCATCTCTATTCGTGCCTAAATCTCCAAGATAAATTGAATGAAGACCGTCTTAGCTTTGAATTCGCATATGTTCGTTAATGCGATGGCCTATTCTGAACTTGTTCTTCCTTCACTTAGGAGTTCACTCGCTTCATCTGCACTACTGAAATTCAACGTTTATTCTGATGGCACCAGAACAGTGCTCCCAGACGTTCACAGCGAAGTAAGCACGGAATATTAAGCTTGCATCAGCATAGTTTCTTTCATTCGATTCATTCTTCCTAGACTTCATTGTTCGACGTAACGCCTAGGCTTCAAGCCCCTTGTGATAGCATCTGCATACACACACCGGTAATCTGTGCCCAACAAATAGCTTTTGTCGAATTCTTCTCTCAAGAACTAGAGGTAGCTCCGTAAAGATCACCTATACCACGCCAGAACCAAGCCTAAGGTCTAATTAATTTACATGTATATTCACGCCTTTAAAAAGTAAAGTAGATTTAATCCCTGCTCATTTTCTACTCTCCCACGTAGAGTTAGGTTTTAGGTATCGAGTTCTATGTTAATAGCAAGTTGTGTCGAGTGATGCGACTCTTATTATCTGACGTCTACGTCCTTAGAGTACTGAATAAATAATAAACAAAATAATACTAAAAACATAAAGAAGCATGAACTAAAAACTGCTGAACTCACGAGGGTGGTCTCACTGGGGCAGACACGTCCATTACCTGAAATTCTGTTCTTTACTAATCATCCATCAAATCTGACATGACGACGTTAGCGGATTGAATCAGAGTGAGAGGAGGTGGTAAAAAAATTGTCAAGTCATGAGGAAGAGGTCAGACCTGGGGCCGGATTCATCAACGTCTTACAGCAATTTTACGGAGAAAATACAGCCGAAATTCCTTATTCGGCTATCAGAGAATATAGGATAAGGATAAGGATAAAGGACGGCGTTACTCAATCCCTTCTGGGATGCGCCGGCGCATTCTACTTCTACTGGATGTCGTGGAGGCGACATGAATGCGTATTTGGCCATACAATGACTTGCGGTGGCCAGCCGATGAACAAGTCAGCGCTCTATCCTTCCCAGACACGTCTGGTACCAATTCACCGACCCCGGAGGGATGGAAGGCTTGGTTGGCCTGGGCGGGAAATCCGAACCAGGAACCTGGTATCGGCTGCACGCGACAGTCGCGCCTCCTCCGACTGCGCTACACGCGCCCATCAGAGAATATATTCCTTATATATTCTCTGATAGGGCGGCTTATCAACAAGCGATATGAGATGTGAAATGTTTCACCATATCGCTTGATAAGCCGCGCTATCAGAGCTTTCGGCTGTATCTTCTTCGTTAAATTGTTGTAAGACCTTGATGAATCCGGCCTCAGATAGCGTGGGAAAACGGCCAAATTAGAGATCGACTGGGTACCTAGATGAAACGTCTAGCACTTGAACGTGTGGGTACGGAACTGTGGCTGTTTCTGTAGGGTGGCGCTATACAGGGTGCGTAAAAAGTATTGACGCACTAAACGTAAACGTTAGAAATAAAAACACATAAAATTTGGCAAGTTTGTATACGAAATGCCAACAATGATCTAGGGGACAGACTAGCATCACTTGTATTTTATATGGGCTTCTTTGCTGCGAATGCAGGAGCGGTATTGTACTGCATAGCTGTTTGATCCCTCGCCGACGGAGCTTGTCGTCTCACAAGGAGAGCCTCCAAACTGGCGGTGAGCTTTTGCGATGCAATTTTTACAGGATGTAGGGTCCCCTGTGGGGAGTTCAAAACCGTGGCCAATTTTTTTGGGAATGCTCTTCTGTGGTCGAACAAAGGCATGTGAAAGCGTTAGCGCAAAGTTCTTCACGCCCTGCTGTCACCCCACCGAAAGTGGTCGGTTGGTGCAGTTGATAGCGATGTCGCCTCTCGGGCGCAATAAATGGGTTTTATGGTTCGGTCCCCGATGTCACCAATGCTTTTGCACAGATCGGGTCGCTATTATTATGTGTTTGTGTGATAGCAAGAGTGAATTTCTACACGATCTATGCTTTTAGTAAGTAAATATAGCCCCTTTGCGCTTTTATTTGAGTTACCTCTCAATGGATCATATTTGCACCGTATCACATCAGCAGCGATTGCGTAAATGCACACAAACGCATACACCCCACGGGATAGGTACAACTTGCGTAAAAAGTATTGACGCACTAACTGTGAAGTTAGAAATAACAACACATTATAAAATGTAACAAGTTTATGCACAAAATGCCAACAATGATCTGGCGAACAAAATAGCATCACTTGTATTTTATATGGGCCTCTTTGCTGCGAATGCAGTGGCGAAGACTACGAGGAAAGGCATCGACGGTGCGCCGCAAGTAGTCCACGTCGATTTCGTTCTGTGCTTTGACCTTCAGTGACTTGATACTTTTGTGCATTCAACTGGTAAAAGTGTTGCATACTCTTCAAAGACCTTCAAAAAGGTAATTCTGACGGAAGGCTCGCTGCAATACAGGCGCATCCGGCCAGTATCATGATTTGTGCATTCACCACAAGCGCCTCTCGTTTTCGTGGATACAGGAGTGAAGATAACTCAGTAGAACTATCTATATTGACGTCCTAAAGAAGCAACTGGTTCCTCGGCCAAAATCCCACCTCGAGATTAAGCCGTATGTCTCCCAGCAGCATTAGACTCCTACGCAGAGTCGAGGATTGTTCAGGACTGGTGCCGCGCCACTTGAAGGACCTCATTTCGGCAGAGGAATGATCTCTGTATAGACCAGAGTTGAACCTGCTGAATTACTCTATATGAGAAGTTTTGGAGAACAAGGCATGCGCTACTTCCAACAAAAGTATGAAGTCAGTGAAGGATGATCTGATCAAAGCATGGAACGAGATCGACGTGGACTACTTGCGGCGCACCGTCGATGCCTTTCCTCGGCGTCTTCGCTCCTGCATTCGCAGCAAAGAAGCCTATAGAAAATAGAAGTGATGCTGTTCTGTTCGCTAGATCATTGTTGACATTTTGCATATAACCTTATTAAATTCTATGATGTGTTGTTATTTCTAACGCTTACGTTTAGTGCGTCAATACTTTTTACGCACCCTATACTAATGCAGAGGTCAGTGCGCGAATGCTCATGTAAAACACTGCTCAACAGGAAAGTTTCCGCTCGCCTTGCCTCAATCCCTTGTCGAAGGCATACACGTCACATTAACAGCAATATTATGGAAGCGCCAAGTTTTCAATGCTCTTCGATAAGTGTTCCTAAAACTTACTAGCAAAAGCAAAAGCTACATATTCGAATGAGAGGAGCACAAGCAGATGCCGACGGAAAAATGATGAATAGAAGATCGGGGTGTTCAACTCGTATACCTCATTCATACTGTGAGACACTTCGAATGTGCTTTTTTAAATCGGTTTTAAGAAGTAAGCTACGGCCGGCCAAGTGTGGTCATAACATTTTCCACGAAAAGCTGTCAAAGAATGTCCAAGAGATCGCTCTTCGTTAGCAGGAGATCTACAACAATCATATGTAGGAGGTAAAGGATGAAACATAAACGGTAAACGTTACCGTTAATTAACGGACAAACGGATAAAGTACGGCGTTATTCAATTCCTTTTATGATGAGCCACGCATTCTATTTAGTTTTACCGGATGTCGTGGGGGCACTGAATGCGTATTTGGCCATACAATGACGTGCTGTGACCAGTCGATGAACAAGTCAGCGCTTTATCCCTCTCAGAGGAATCTGGAAGCAACTCATCGACCACGGAGGGATGGAAGGCTTGGTTAGTCTGAGCGGGAAATCCGAACCAGGAACCTGGTAACGGGTGCACGCGGCAGTCAGCGCCTCCTCTGACTGCGCTGCACGCGCCCACCCAATTATTAATCGTAAAAAATAAAAATAAAATGCTCACTAGTGGAACATCCTACACACTATTTACTTAGGTTGACAGAGAATCTCGTTTAGGGCTTCATTGCGTTAAACACAATTCAGATCGGCGAAGTGTCTTTGCAGAGGCTTTTCGCGTCCAACAGGTGCTGTCAGGATGTACCCTTCCAGAATAGATCCTGATTAATTCCAGTTCCATGGGCACGTAGCCGGAACTCGGGACAAATACGAATCACTGGATGAGCGAGCTGACATCACAAATAAAAATTATATATGTAGCAGTTCAGCCGCCAAGATCAAGTCGATGAAGGCTAAAGATTCTTGAGCTACGAACTACATAGTTCGGACCAAAGTTTTCCTGTATTCCGTTGCGTAAGATTTCGCAGTTCGAGTGAGAGTCGCAGGACACGCGCTTGTGTCCACGGTGATTCGTGATCGACAAAACCGTCGCTGATCACGTTGTTCATTGTCCAACTAGTTAATTCGTTTACACTTCGAACAAAAAATGGACAGGAGAAGTGGCGATCAACGCAACGTTGGACAACAAACGGAATCACCCAACGTGAACGCGGCCACCTGAGAAAATGAAGAGTGAAGAGGACGCATTCACAACCTGTGTGGATCTGTCTTTTCTAATGGTCCAGAGATACAAACAGATGACAAATAAAAACGTGCCCGAAATTATTTATCGAAAAAAGAAATAGAAAAATAGCAGGGTCGTGGCCTCGGTACAACAACAAACCCAACATCAACGCTATAGGTAAGAACAAGTAAAGGACAAGAAGGGGAATGGAGGGCGTTAACCAAACCCATTGCAAGTTGGAATTACCTGAATGGCACTGATCTGTCTTCAAGTTAGCCTTAACCTTAAACCTTAAACCAAGCCGTTAGAAAAGATAGGGACTATACGAAGTGGGACAGGATTTTATAAAAAACGTCTAGAGCGGAGATTTCGATAGGAATTTAGGATAAGGGATAAAGGGTGGTGTTACCCAATCCCTTTTGGGATGCATCACGCATTCTACTTCTAAAGGGTATCGTGGAGGCGATTTAAGTGCGTATATGGCCACACAATGACTTGCGGTGGCCAACCGATGAACAAGTCAGCGCTCTATTCTTCCCGGACAAGTCTGGTACCAATTAATCGGCTCCGGAGGGGGCCTGGGCGGGAAATTTCAAACCAGGAACCTGGTATCGGGTGCACGCGACAGCCGGCGCCTCCTCCGCCTGCGGCACACACGCCACAATAGGGTGGGAGTTTACTGTAAACAAGTCAACTTGAAGCTTATTCACAAGCGAAAAAGTAGCAGACACTGTTCATGGGTCATATTCTTTAAAAAAACAGCTGCAAACGGAAAAATTCAACGATAAATGAATCACAATGGTTTCACCAACAACGTGTAGATCAGCATTAGACCATCATATCAAGCATTCGCCTTAAGTGCAAAATAATTTTCGTTTCAATCTTGCTGAGCACTGCTTATAGAATTCAAACTAACAACGGATGGATACTAGGCGACCATGGGACTTTGAGATGAGACGTATATCAGTGGATGCGGCTTCGAACGCTGATTCCAAATATGTGTTCCTTTTCTGCTGTGCCCATCTGTGAACGGAGTTATGGACCATTTTCATAGCAGACTCCATTGCCTTCTAGGTCGACGCAGAGGAGGCCAATCACAAGAGAGCGAGCTCAAGTAGGGTTGAAACTGCGGTGCCGGTCGAGCAGTAACGGCGCAGGGGGTAGGGGAGCGGCGTGGCGAGATGGGGTGGTTTATGGTTCGACTCCCCTGTGGTGCTGCATTTTTGCACTTTCTAAAAAAAGATCTGCCACGATCAACCAAAGCTCTCTATGTCAAATGGCGAAGTTTAAGCAATAGTATAAGTAATAGTATGTAAGTAATAATAAATAATTTTATAACAAACCTGGTTGGCACAGGAGAAAACAAAATCATTTCTTATATTTCTGTGTATTTGATGAGAGCTACGATTCAGGTTGCGGCAGTGTTGTGGACTCAATGTGTCAGAGTTGCTCCGGGATGGTTCATAATTTTTAAGGCTGAGGTTTCACAGGCGTAATACTGCAGATCTATTTATCATTACAGCTTGATAGTCATGATTATGCTCGTGTCTATTTTCTGCTTTTTTGATTCCAGATAAACTGCTATATGTGTGTTCTCAACTAGACAAAGATTGTAGCTGCCAGGTTCGACCCTCGATGAATCTCGGTTTAATTACCCAAGTTTGAGACTCTAGGCGAAGGCGACATCGCCGAAACGTTAATCGTCAATGAATCGTGTGCTATCTCGGTTTCGATTACAACACCACATTAAACAATTAGACAAAGATTGTTTTTCTGCCTTGAAGGAGTTGAGTTTCCTTCTCCATATGCTCTCTATATCTTGGTGCCTTCTGTTTGTGTTTTCGTTTACAGGGGCTGAGGGGATGATACTGATGCTGTCGGTGAATGAGCGCGATGTGAGGTGTCGGGGTTGGGTTTCACTACATTTTCCCACCTTGACGTGGCTCTAATACAATGGAGGTCTGGAGCACCATCACTTTGACATGGTTTATTTACTGCCAAATCTTCAAGTGCCTCAGGATCACTATCACAATAATACTGCCAGTTCCTGACAGCTTGTTTCAAGCATCGGGCAAAAGTGCTGTCTGATACACATACAACTGGCCTAGGGATAGTCATGTTCGTGGGCACCATATAGCACTTATTGCTCAGTTATTTTTCTGATATTGCGGTGCATTATGATACCATAGCCTACAATGGGCAAGCTGGTCTAATTTTCTGTAGTGAGCATGTTACTTGTGGTTGGGCTGTCCTACCCTTCCTCTGGTTATTTTCTCCCTTTATAGCACAGGTTCATAGATGGTAGGCCTTCTCCTCAATGCTCTTGATAGCCTTCTTTTTAGTGTTTTTCGCCAATTGTAATTGAGTTCTGAGTTTTTTCTGTTCCTGTTTTTCCGAGTAATGTTTTCACGGCTTTATTACGACCAATGTTGGAGCATCCTTATGGATTATGTATTAATAATAAAATAAATAATAAAATAAAATGGCGGCGTGGCGTTCTATCCCCGCCCTTTAAACAGAGGCGTGGCAAATGTCTGCGTCTCCACTATCTCGTAAGGCAGCCACTAGACTCTCGAGCAATCGCAGGGGGTTGGGGGTGGGCGGGCCAGGGGGATGAGGGGATAGAACGCTCGACCCCCAAATAAAATTTGTTACGTTCGGCAGTTACAGAACCAGTTAAATCTCTGATTTTTCCTACTTACAATAGGAATAATGCTCTATCTAGGAATTGAACAGGTAATCTGCTTCGAAGGCCACACTCACCAACAAGGGCAGCACGGCAGGAGGTACACCCGCCCCGTGCTGGGGGGGGGGGGGGAGCGTGCGTCAGGAGATACAGCCGCTGTTCTGAGAACCGGAAACTTTTGTCTTGCTTCTCAGAGGTTTCGTAAGGCAGCCGTTAGATTCTCGGTGAAGCCTAGAGGATTGGGGGTAGGTGAGCAAGGGGTTGAGAGTACGTCCCACAGCAGAGGGCGGGTGTACCACCTGACCGTCCCTCACCAACAGGTATGGGTTAGATGGCCTAATGTGACCGTTTGCGCGAATTAATGACAAGGTGAACGACCACGACACTGGTGTTAATCCTAGTGTTGGCCAAGTTGTCTTTCAAGTTTTATAACAACTGCTGACTATTTGAGCAGTAGAAAGACTTCCCATATTATATAATATTTATTCAGTTATGCAGAAAAAGGCAAACCATGACCCAGCTGAGTAAAAGAATATCTAAAAAAGCAATGATTCGCAAATGAACAAAAATTCAGTTGATTTCATCGCCGGTACGAAGAAAACAACTACTCTGAGACGTTCTGGGTAGTCGTGGATGTGAAAGGAGTGGTAAGAGGTTGGTAAACGATAGGTAAAGCTGGAAAATTCAAAGTCGCAAAAGCGGGTAGAAGGTTGGTGGCTGCGGAGCGCCACGTGTAGAAGGGAAACAGCGGCCTAAACAGTCCAATGGAAAACTGCAATGGCATGGAATTGAATGGGCATGTACTGAAAACTACAATAGGTGGAGAGAAGTGAAAAATATTGATGAAAATCGATTTGAAGAGAGCATAGAACAGGTATGGAGGCATAGAAAAGCGCCCAAAACAGCATGGTTTGCAGAGGAAGTCGGCTTTTCGCAGCGAAGACGAGCACGAACGATTATAAAAAATGTGGCCTGGCATCATTCGAGATCAACCGATGAGTCTTCTCAAGGTTGGAATGTGTTGGAATGCGGAAGACCATCACATTCGAACGACGTCTACGTGGCTATGCGACCTCAATTATGTGCCCGATGAAATATCCTCTATCATTGACCTAGGAAACGACTACGGAATTCTAGAGAGTAGCAGAGTTCGATGAACTGCTAGCGGACGGGATCGGAGAATAACAATCTGAGCGTTACGAAGAAGGAGCAAAGAAACATCTTGTATTTCTGGATCAGGCAGTTAGCAGGTCTTGAGGAGTAAGACGGTGGTTCGAAGGATTAGAAAAGTGTGAGAATGCAGTTCGGAACACTCATCTCCACTCTGTCGTTTATAGTTCAAGGAGGGAGGTGCGGGTTCGAGTCCCGCCTGGCGCTAGAAGTTTTAATCGAAACAAAACATCGTTGTGACAGCTTACAACCTCGATACCAGCCACTTGTGGCTTAAAGAAACTGATATGAATTGGAAATTCACCTAGTTCGAGGAAAGCCGGCAGGCCAGAATGGATTGCCTTCTCGGAGTGTACTTCAAGTGCGCTTAGTACGATATGATTTCTTAAAGAGGCTAAATACCAGTTCGGAAAATAAGTTGAATAAAGATAACAGAACTGCGGATGAAAAGATCATACAGCCAAAAAATCATTGTGCTTCCCACCAACATCAAACGGTGTGTCAAAGTACAAGGCAAAATTAGGTACAGTTATCTCAGACAGGGATTCCGTGTGCAATTCCGACATGGATGAGGCTGAATTGGTCGCTAATTTTGCAGAACGTAATGTACTGATTACGATTTACCCCAACGGCATTGCCCATCACAGTTCCTTGCACCGAGGATTCCGTATGGTTCCATGCTGACGAAATGTATTCAATCATCTCAAGATGACCCAATTCCTTCTCGATAACGCCTGATTTGGTCCAAATGCAATTAATTAAATCTGTGGCTGTTTACATTTGTAGTCTCCTTGAAAATATTTTCTATTCCAGCTTTATGAGAGCTGAGGTTCCGTGGCGGTGGAGGGCTGCAATCGTAATGCCCAAAGAGGACTCCTAATACCTCAGCATCAGGGATGTGCGGAAATTTTTCTGGAAAAAGCGGAAGACGAAAGACGGAACGGAAACGTTCAAAAATGGCCGAAAACCGGAATTCGAAACACGGAAATGGAAATTCTGCACATCCGTGCTCAGCACACAATAGTCACTCTATTAGCAAAACGTCAGCGTTTTCTAGAACCTTTGAGACAATTCTTTAAAAAAGTGTTGAATCCCATCTTAAAAAAATATTCAATAATTCCTCGACTTCAACATCGCTGTCAAAGAAGTAAATCGACGGTTACTGCCATGCTTCAGACAATGAACGACTGGTGTTCTGTTCCCAAAGAAAGAAAATCAATATATGCGGTTTACCTAGGCTTTTCAAAGACCCTTGACAAGATTCTTTACAACTTCGATCCACCTTCTGATTTTGAGTTTCTATGTTGCTTTGTTCCATTTTCTACCCCACATGATTAATTCATGTAATAAATTTATATGGGCGCATAGCGCAGTCGGAAGAGGTGCGACTGTCGCGTGCACCCGATACCAGGTTCGTGGTTCGGATTTCCCACCCAGGCCAACCAAGCCTTCCATCCCTCCGAGGTCGGTGAATTGGTACCAGACTTGTCTGGGAAGGATAAAGCGCTGACTTGTTCATCGGCTGGCCAGCAAAATTCATTGTAAGGCTCAAATATGCATTCAAATGGCCTCCTCGACATCCCATAGAAGTAGAATGCATGGCGCATCCCGAAAGGGATTTAGTAACACCGTCCTTTTTCCTTATCCCTATATGATATATATCACAATTATTATTTTTCATAAAGAATACGGTCAATTCGTCCAAATCAGTTGCTATCTTTGCCGGATTCAAAAGAGCCTTAAGCCATGCTCTGAAGGGTTATTATATCATTTGGAAGGCTTCCAAAGTAAGCACTGAAAGGATTATGGGGTTTCAGATGTCGAAGGTTTTTATGCTGAAGTTCCTATGGAGTGTTTCTTAAAGCAAACTCGAACATAGTGAAGCACCTTTCACGTAGCTTTCGCTGAAAAGGCGGTGGAATCTTTCTCCAGAGGGATCTCTAAATACAGGTAATACAATACAACCACTACGACGAGGAAAAAACCCTATGGTCTCTAGAATCCGGCAGAGAATAGGGTTAAGAAAAGAGAGAAATAAAAAGGGTTGGAGATAGAAGGAACAGCTATGAAAAGCATTTCGAGATAAAGACAGGATCTCCGTACAGTTTTCCCAAAAAATTGGTTAATCTTTCCGTCGAAGAGTCTGATATCGCAAAGCCTTCTAGTTGGATTGGAACTAGTCAAACAGTTCCTCACCTCCAGTATCTCTCTGTACGATCTGCTAATAGGTACCAGGGACAGAACGACTTGACGACAGCAGCTCGCCCTAACTGGTTCAATAGGTAATGAAGCGTGCAATGCCAAGTCGTTCCATAAACAGTTTATGAGGATAGCGTTCTTGAGATGACGAGCGTGTACGGTGTAGAACTTGAAGGGAGGGTGCGACTGTGGGAAGGAAAACATAGTGGTGACATCTTACCCGATCTGTTCGCGACTCAGATAGATATTTATCAATGTATCATGTTTATTACAAGAAATCCAAAACGCCTTCCGGAGGCGTTCCGGATGATAGCCTAGTAAACAGAGTATACATGGCATCTGACACCGACTCGGAGAATTCCGGCCTGTCATCTTCCAAACCCCGTACATACCATTTTTGCGTCAAATTGGACACTCTTCTAAGCTGAACTATGAACTTTGAAATCAAATTGAACGTCTTCCAAATCGGGGCTAGCTTCCTACAGGTTAAACCAAAGACTCTCCAAGATGGTTAGAATAATTTTTGTTCAAGGAAAATTTAGAATAACTTTTTTGAATTTTTTAAAAATTTAGCCGCCGAATGAGTGAAATAATTTTATAAAATTTTGTGTTAAAGCACAGCAAGATAGCGACCATGCCCTACATCAAAAGATTGGTCGCGCCATGCACTCAAAAAGTTCTACGCAGCGTTTATTTGATTGATTGTGTAAATACTGCCTACATGCAGCAGGAAAGCTAGGATATGTGTGTTTTTTACAATTGTTTGTGTTGCACCGCTTGCAGGTGTGTGAAACTGCATGCAAACGGAAATTTTGCTATCAGTCGAATAAAAATCGCGAAGTTTCAGACGTGAGCATGGCGCAATCGCTGTTTTGGCTATATAAAGTGGCCGCCTTCCTGCGCTTCAAAACATGCTCTAATTCATTGTTTTTCCTAAAGAAATAAAATTTTTATAAAATTTCAAAGTATGTATTTTCTTATTGGGAACTGAATTAAAATTTCAAGAAAAGTTATACTAAAATTTTCCTTGAAGAAAAAATTATTCTAACATTTTTGGAGAGTCTCTGTTTAGTGTAGAAAAAGCTCATTCCGATTTGGAAGAGTTCCCTTTGATTTGAAAAGTCTCAGGTTAGCTTAGAAGAGGGTCCAATTTGACGTAAAAAGTGTCCAATTTGGTTTTTAAAATTGTCTAAATTGACTTGAAAGGTGTCCAGTTCAACGTGAGAATGGTACATATCGTTCATTCGAATAATAGGTTACTTCTGAAAACTCCGGATCTTAGGATAACACGGATAAAAGCGATTTTCACCAGAACAGATTTTAAGAAGATGCTGATAAAAGTTTTGATCGGAAATCCATTATCCTATTCGAAAGCGATATGCCATATCCAATTCAAAATTTAAAAATAACCCAAAAAATCCGTTCTACTGTAAAAATCATCTTTATCTGTAACATCATTAGGTACGGGATTTTCAAAATTTCATTAATTGCGTGATCCATTTATCCCGGGTTTGAAAAAATGACGGGTCCGAATTATTCGAGTTTTCGCCGAATTCAGTGCAGAATACAGACTGATTGTAACGACGGAACAGATGAATGAAGCGCGGCTGAACGTTGTCGATGACGTTCATTGAAGAATCGATCGCGTTCGACATCGTGATGGATCACCTCTTCACGCTCTCACGCTCCTGCCGACCGGACGCCCTGGACGAGACGTGCGGGGAAAAACTGACGCGTAATTGTTTCACTAATTGATGAAAAGAAGAGCCGGAACACAGGTCAAGAATCAGCTCATCCAGAATCTTCGACAGCCCTTCACCCTGTCTCTAGTGAAACCAATTTTTGGATTCGTCCGAATGGAAAGGCGACTGCTAGAAGAGAGACCCGAAAGCGTGCAGAATGATGCTCTCCGAATAGGAAACTACAATTGACAGAAAATGCCAGTCTCGTAAGGTCTCATAATTGAAGAACGAAATTCTACACCCTGCTTGTATTATTAATCTGAAGTATGGATTTCAGTGCTATTTCTACTGAAGAAGGGAAAATGGGACTTTCAGGGTTGTTGAAGAAGAGGAGATGTTTATGGAAGGGTCAGTGCCTTCAGTGTCTAAGCTGGCCTATTTAAATGGAAGCTAAAGTTCTTAATTTGTTTGATTCTTGATATCCAAAAGATCAGTCATCTGGATAACTCAAACATTCGAACTATTGTAAAAATCGTCTTTATCTGTAACACCAGGTCCGGGGTTTTCAAAATTCCATTGTCTGCATGATCCTTCTATTTGGGAAACCAAGATTTCGTTTCGACTAGGCAAAGGCAGAGTAAAAGTACGCACAAATCGGGGATATGGTGGACGTTACGTGCGGTCCAACAGCGCCGGTGGTGTAAGGCGTAGCATCGCTGACCGGAAAGCAGAAGGTGCAGATTCGAGTCCCGCCTGGCGCAAGAGTTTTGATCGTAACAAAACATCCTGTAACAACATATAGACTCTCTACCAGCCACTCCAGGCTTAAGCAAATGTGTTAAAGTACGCACAAAGCCTTGCGCTATGTCTAATGTTGTAAACCTGTAAATATTGCGAATATGACGTTGTTTCTCGCCTCCAGCTCCATGCCGTTAAATGACCGCTTTCAGTGAAGCCGGGTGCGCAAAGCGAGTCAGTAAACCAGTTGGAGCAAGCAAAGGGAGATGTAAAAGAAGACCTTAAAACGGAATGCGTGACATGAATGGGAGACTATCACGAAGCAACATCGCTTCAGCAATAAGTGTGGGCTTGGGGTTGTAACACAAACTTTTTGATTCAAGGAATCAGAATGGAAAGATTCTAACTAGGGAAGCGTTTCGACCTCCCATGGAACTTCGAGCTGAGACCAAGATCATGAGAAAGAGCTGAGAATGCTGATTACGAATATAGGCGTAAAAATCGCGAAATGAAACTCCTGAGCGAGTTATGACCTGCCGAAGTTGGGTGGCATGCTGACCGTGCGAAAGAGGTAGCGCGGGAGCGAGGATTCATAGGGGCTTCGTAAGAATGCGCCGCCAGCTGCGGCGGTGGTGCAGAGGTACTGATCCCGTTCGACACGCGTGACATCGTTGGCTCGGTTACCACTGCTGAAAACTCTTTTGCACATCATGTTTTACTTTCGAAATGACCTTTTCTTCTAAATTATGACACGTGTTTGATTAAATAGGCAGGAAAACTATCACGCACGTTCGTAAAAATGCTTGAAGGTAAAAAAAAAACTGCTATGGTGACATTGGTGACACCTCTAGACGTTTTTTCTTCGGCGCGATGAAAAACGTTATGGAAAGAGTCAGGTCGTTCGCCATGGCAAATAGCGTGGAGTTCAATATGTATGACCCAGAGAGACAAACTACTGAAGGTTCTATCGCAGGCTTACCGTGTGTTTTGTGCCCCCAGGTTTTGGAACTTTTCGAAATACTCTTCGCATAAGGTAGCTACATTGGTGATCTCCCAGGTGTGTTTGCCACTCCTGGTGAATATTTGAATATGCTACAAATGACTGTTTTGTTGCTGATTGTAGAGAGGCTGAGGATGTACTAGATATGCAGTGTGTGAGCAAAATGTCTGCTTCACACATTTTTTTTGCTTTGCTTCATGAATGCCAGGGTTGTTGGAAACACCTCCAATTGTTCAATATAAGACTTGGGCTCGATTGGTACAAAATATAAATAAAAATGTCACCATAACAGTTTTTTGCCTTCAAGCATCTTTACAAACGTGTATCATAGATTTCCCGGCTATTTAATCAAACACGTGTCATAATTTAGAATAATCCCCCATATTTTAGAATAAAGGGACATTTCGAGAGCCTCTATGACTGATCGCACAGCTCTTGCGCACGGCCAGCCTGTGGTCAAGCCACCCCACTTCAACAGGTCATAACTCGCCCAGGAGTTTCATTTTGTAATTTTGACACCAATATTCTTAATCAGTTCTTAATCAATCAGTCCGAGCCCTTTCTGATGATCCTGGTCACACCATGAAGTTCCATGAGAGGTCGAGACCGTTCCTTAGTAAGGTCAGAGGTTTACCAGAGCACTTTTAACATGCTTTTCTACTGTATAATGATCCTTGATATTGGTAAAAACTAAAGCAGTCTAATATGAGTGAGTAGCCGTAACGTTTCAGAAGCTTCTTTACAGAGCCCTTCTCTCCCATGACGCGGATTACTTGTTCACTTGTCAGCATCTCAAAATGGGAGAGTAGGGCAGTCGGGGAGACGCTCTTGGGCGCACCCGTTTCCAGGCTTAAAGTTCGGACCTCACTCTAGGCAATCAGCCTTCTCTCCGGAGGTGAGTTGATGCCACCCCTGTCTGGGAAGGGAAGAACGTCGACCAGCCTTTCAGTTGGTTATCCGAAGTCTTGTTTTTTGCTTAGGCAGAATATGAACAGAGAAGTAGAAGTAAAGGTACTATGCTAGGGCATCCCACCTTGCGACTGATCAACGCCGATTTTTATCCGTACCTCTATCTCCATGTGGGGGCCAGTTCAAATAAACGAAGTAAAAAGCGAAATTCTAACTAGGCCGAGAGAAAAAGTGCTTCTCTGGAACAGCAGTGCCGACATTTTCACGGGAGATTAATATCTCGCGTCAACGGTGCATCGCTATCGCGGATGAGAATCGCGCGTTGAGCGCATTCCACGGAAGAAGCCGAAGAAAAACGTCTCAGCAAGAGAAAACCTTCAGCGATGAAGGCGAGCCGTGCACACAAAGGGCTATAATGCCTCCACGAACTAAGAAAGACAGATGTAACGCTTGATTAGAATTGGAACTTTCCGTAAGAGACCAGCACCGATATAATTGTCAGCCGCTAAAATCATGCATTAGCCAGTTGAGTTTCAAAAAGCAATCTGTCTCCGAAACGGGTACTGAACATGTAGTCCTCCTTGTATTGAGATGCTAAATCTTAGGAAAAATGGCATTTCGGCTGAGTTAGTTGACGGCTGGTTTGTGAGAGGCTTTAGGCCTCGTTTATACTTCCGACGCTGAGCGACGCGATGGCATGTATGGCCCTGTTTAGTGTGCGCGCGACGCGACGCCATGTGTTGTGGCCGAATTGATCAATCGCGTCGCTCGATCAATTTGGCCACTACGCATGCATTGCGTCGCGCGTCGCGTGCACACTAAACAAGGCCTTTAGTGGCCAAATTGATCGCTCGCGCCGCCCGATCAATGTGGCCACATTGCGTGGCGTCGCGTCGCTCGGCTCGAAGTATAAGGCCTTTGTCATACCATCGCTCACCCCGAGCGACGCCTAATGATGTGCTCCCATATCGATCGGGCGGCGTGATGGAATCGATATGGGTGCATATCATTAGCTGTCACTCGGGGTGAGCGATGGTATGACAAAGGCCTAAATGGGCCCTTCTGGCATTTCTTTTCGCTTTATGCGCGCTCTGCTTTAACATTCGAAGTGGAAAAGTCGAAAGTGGTGTTCGAACTCTTCAAAATTCAGGGCTTTAACGCACAAAGGAAAGCTTTTGCGCATGAAGAATAAGAGGACACGACAATGTTGTTGGACGCAGTGGTCTGTTCAAGTGACAGGAAAGGTGGATTGAACGAAACGAGAAGAACATTCGAAACGCTGAAAAACTGAGCGTAGCAGAAGCGAAAAATGGTTAGGTGGATGAAAAGGCTAGCCGAAGAAACTGAGCTCGTTGTAATCATCCAGAACCCGGAAGCATTGAAGGTCTCGAACTTGGTCGCCAACATATTCTAACAAGGGACGTCTGCGAACTTAGCCCTATGATTCTCAACATTTAACAAGGAGCACAGGAGTGAAGTTATTTTTTGCTGCGGGTCACCAGATGGTGCAAAAATGGCAAAAAATTGCTGCCTAATAACCAGGGATGTGCGGAATTTCCGTTTCCGTGTTTCGAATTCCGGTTTCCGGCCATTTCGAACTCTTCCGTTCCGTTCCGTGTTCCGCCTGTTTTTAGGCCGGAAGGCGGGAACGGAAATGAACACTGTTCCACACTAGTTTTCTATTGAACATAATCAGCTTATTAATTGAAAAAAAGTTCACCTCCATATAATTGTGAGAGAAGTACTGTCTGACAACTTTGTATTAATATTCTTGTAATTGGTTAGACTACCAAAAAGCATTCAATATGGTAATGGCCGGGTGCAGAGCAAGACTAACGTGCCACAAAGGCTATATATGCATTGTTTGGTAAGAAAATGCACACAACATTTGAATGATAAAATTCTTGATCCATTAGTTACGAATAGCTACAGGGTGGCCCATAAGTCCTGCAACAAAATCATAGGCGTGTAAAAAGGCTAAGAATGCAACCAATTTGAACCACTTTAAAACCATGTTTGCCCATGGTTTGTAGATTATGGTGGAGCGGTATTATTCATAAGGGACCAGTCCTAAATCGATAAGTGCCTTCAGATCGTGTGGGTTGCTTTGCAGCTCACGTCGCAGCCCCTCTTACGGAGTTTTATTTCTTATTTCTTTCTTCTTATTTTCGTTCCAAAGAAGATATTGAACAATAGTTTTACCACGCTTTATAGAGCAGGACATTTTCTTAAAGACGGATAATAAACAAAGATCGAAAGGCTAAAGATTCAGAAATTTCACAGCTAGTCTTTCGCAGGTGCAATATTTTGCAGATGGACTCAAAACCGCTACCACGTCCTTTTCTTTTGCTGTTACAGGAATCGCTGTACCAGAATGTGCATTTTGCCTTTAAACAACGCGATTGAGTCTCTAATATATGGTGTTAGGTTTTTGTTCCTATCAAACGAAAATTTTTATTGATTTTCATTATTTTTACACAAAAACCTACGGTGTGCGGGGAGATGTTTTGGAAAATCGTGTATGACAAATACTTGCCAAGCGTGGCCGTTGTTTTTATATCATCAGGTTCCCGCAAAGGTAGCATTAAACGCACTACTATTTTGACCTTTCTGGGATCGCTCAACTTTGAGAAATTTTTCATCAAATGAGGCAGAGGCTGAATACCCATTTCGAACGACGCGCTCCAACTGCGCTTACAAATTTTTCTTTCTACTCTCTTCTCCTCATAGCTGAGTCTTCGTCTCACTTGTGGGCTTGTAGAGCTTTCCTTGTAGTTTCCTAGAAACTGCATACTGCTTAGTAATAGATTACGCACACGGCTGAATGTTGCATTTGTTCCAGCTGGTTGCTGCATCGTGTATGATCAGAAAATTAATAGCGTTCTTCTGTTATAGTTCAGATCCGTTCATCCAATGTTCACTCTTGAGAAGCCTCTGCACTGCCCTACACAATACCATCATACTGCATGTTCAACAACCAAATCTTCCGAAATTTAGTCACATCGGAACGGAAGCGCCCCACCACGGGCCAGAGAAGAATTTTCGGTAGTTTTACGTGAGAGCGCATTACTTTGTAATAAGAGCAGCTACAACCATGATAATTTCCAGAAGTATAGCACTAAGTATATCCTACATAACTGTTGGTATGCGGTTTTTTTGCAATTGGAAAAAGACAACCAATAAGGTCTCCTAATTTTGTTGCAGGACTTATGGGCCACCCTGTACAAAAACTTTGTAAGCATATCGCGTAGTATCATAAGACAAAGGGTTCAGTGAACGTTGTGGCATGCAGTTGTCTGCTTCAAGATTACATCAGTGTTCCCGACCAAAGGTGCAAATTTCAATGTTTAATTTCGTGTGACATCCATATAAAGATATGCAATTCATTTTTCAATGAAGCATCACGAATATCTACCATGAGCTGTTATTTTGACAGACTATGGTCGCTTATTGATTTCTGACACAAAAGTATTGCTTCGAGAACCATCTAGGAACAGTCCAGCTGTGTCACCTTGGGCGTAGGATGTCTAGCCTGACAGGCTGAATATTCCTGTGGAAGTGTGGACCCACCATGACTAATCAGTCATCCAGTTATCGTCTTACCAGGATACTATCTCAACGGAAGGTCGGAACGGCGCAAATGTTGTGTATGGGCAGAACCGCCTCTTCCTGGGAAGTAAGAAACTGCAGGTATCTCGACCCCAATACAACTCTGCGCAGAGTTAGGGGCGACGGAAATCGCGGGTTGGCGCCCTGTTGATTCACATGCTCCACAGCTGACGGGCGCGCGCGGGATGAGGGCTCGTATCCCGGCTAAGCGCAGTGCACAGGTGGCGTAGTAGGGAAGAGCTCGGGCTCGTAAATGCGGGGTTGGGGGTTTGGATCCCGCAGTCTGCGTTCGTTTTGCACGTTTGCAAAATCCATGTTTATCATATAGGTAATCCACCTAAGGGTATTATAGCGTGTTATAGAGCATGTTTACATATAACATATGCTTCAAACTACAGATTAGCTGAAATGTTCACTTCTGTGTGTCACTTATTTTAAGCCTATTTTGTGTGAAGCTATAGTTATGTAACGATAGGCATTTTGTGGCACTAGTAAAAAGTTCCGACTCCACCGACAAGACTTCGGTCAAAAATTTTTTTCGCTGAAACTTTGTTTAGGGGGTTATTTGGGGTGTTGATCATGAATCTGACATCCGTTTTTCACGATTCGGCTGAATAATATAGATACAGGAAGGCACAGGATTACATTCTTAAAGTTTCTGCCGATGACGGCAGGTAGAGATAGAATCGTGAAAAACGGATGTCAGATTCGTGATCAGCACCCCAAATAACCCCCTAGACGAAGTTTCAGCGAAATCGGTGACCCTGCCTGGACTACCCTTGTAAACGGTATGGGTGGCCTCCGACCGCATCGTGAAAAACGGATGTCAGATTCGTGATCAGCACCCCAAATAACCCCCTAGACGAAGTTTCAGCGAAATCGGTGGTGACATTCGTTTTTCACGATTCTGTCTCTACCTACCGTCATCGACAGAAACCTTAAGAATGTAATCCTGTGCCTTCCTGTATCTATATTATTCAGCCGAATCGTGAAAAACGGATGTGAGATTCGTGATCAACACCCCAAATAACCCCCCTAAACAAAGTTTCAGCGAAAATTTTTTTGACCGAAGCCTTGTCGGTGGAGTTGGAACTTTTAACTAGTGCCACAAATTATCTATCGTTGCATAACTACAGCTTCACACAAAATAGGCTTAAAATTAGTGACATACAGAAGTGAACATTTTAGCTAATTTGTAGTTTAAAGCATATGTTATATGCAAACCTGCTCTATAACACACTATAATACCCCTAGGTGGATTACCTATGTGATAAACATAGATTTTGCAAAGGTGCAAAACGAGCGCAGTCTGCGGGATCAAAACCCCCGACTACGTGTTTACGAGCCCGAGCTCTACCCTACTACGCCACCTGTGCACTGAGCTTAGCCGCGATACGAGCCCTCATCCCGCGCACCCGTCAGCTGTGGAGCACGTGAATCAACAGGGCGCCAACAGGCGACCTCCGTGGCCCCTAACTCTGCGCAGAGTTGTATTGGGGTCGAGATACCTGCAGTTTGTTACTACCCAGAGAGAGGCGGTTCTGCCCATATACAACATTTGCGCCGTTCCGACCTACCGTTGAGATAGTATCCTGGTTAGATCCCAGAATGAATTCAGAGTACTAGTTTTGGTGATTACAATGCAACTGTTGTTGAGTATGCAGATATCCGTGCAGTCACCAAATCGTCCACGATGCCACAGGTTTCTAGAAGTGTTGAGAGGAATCTCTTTCCTGGTCGGAAAATGATCTAGGTGGCTACTCTAGTTTTAGACTTCACCCGAGTCAGTTTCTTCTTAATGCGGGTCTGTAAGTAACCTTAATTGGTTAAGTCGATTAAGTCTACCGTTCAAAAAATATCAGCATCAAATAAGTCAGCGAAAAACCCGTCGCAGGAACTGGATATGGAAGGACTGCATGCTGAAATGGTGACAAGTAGTGGGATAAGACCTTGACATTTGTTTTCATCTATTGCTCTAGCCATAGCTAAAACCTTATCGTAACAATATTATGAATTCTTGTTTCGTTATGCTATGTTATGATAAGGATGAGCATCAAACGGTGGAAGATTCTGCTGCTCGCAGTTCTGAGCAGGGAAGGCGCAATGGAAGCCGTTTCTGATGCCGTTTCAGATGCACTTTTGAAAAAATGGCGAACATGTGTCATTTCCGTTTCCGCGTTTCGTATTCCGGTTTGCGGCCATTTTTGAGCGTTCCCGTTCCGTCTTTCGTCTTCCGCTTTTTTCAGAAAAATTTCCGCACATCCCTGCTAATAACTCATGGATAACTCAATCTATCGACTTTATCAACTTTTCTGCAGATTAGACCCTCCGAAGTGGGAACTGCACGAATGCACTGGACTGTGGACAAGCCTCGTCAACCGTTTTGATGACCTTACCTTACTCTACCCTACGTAATAGGCGAGCCCAGTTTTTTCACTCCCGTGAGGTCGACAGCTCAATAATCCAAGTAGTTTTGTTTTCGGAGTTTAAGGGCGAAGCCTCAAGCAGACGTTTGACGGCTGCAAGGCCGCTGAACCGAACGCGTAGTATAACTACTTAGTTACTCTTGGAGATATCTGTCCACGAGCCTCTTAAACTGAGCTAATGAATTAGGGAGAGCATATTTTTTTGAGAATGTTAAAAACTCAGACCAACCCTTTGGGTAAGAAAGGAAACACGGATGGAGCTCTTGGCCTTGGAGAAGTAGATTTTCCATATAATTCTACGTAGGCGCGAAAAATCTAATTCAAAGCAATGCAAATAATAGAAAGATCTGGTGTCGAATTCGCTGGCAGTCTTCTAAAACACTTCGTAAAGCAAATGTGGAAAATAGGAGGAAGCGAAAGATTGTCAGCCGGAGCTTCTCCCAGTCGTTGTCCGCGTTGATAAGGAGTGCGACGAACACTGATAAGGCGGCTGCTGGCCACAAAACCGTCACTGGACCCTTGCGAGCGCTGAATTGGAATGGGAAAACAGTGCTGCACAAACAATCAGCACAGACCGTTTGGAGGGCTTCGAGCGGTTAGCTGACAGACCTTCGTTCTTCAGTTCAAACCCCACTTGGAAAATTACAAATAAAGCACTATTGTCCTACAAAAGCAGAATACAGGGTGTCTCAAAAAATGCATACACTGTTTGAAAGGTGATCACTTTGCTCACAGTGAAGGCACAAGAATTTAAGGGCTCACAAGAAAGCTTTAGAAAACTGAAGTTTTCTGACATACGAGCGGTTTGGAATGCGCCATGCACTCGTCTGAAATTTTGCAGTACACACTCGATTGATTGTGTGTCGCTTGAATACTTGTTATCGTTTCTTCAAAAAGCGGCTTATTGATCGATTTGAGCCTTTTTAGGGTTCAAAACTCAAAAACACTTTGAGCTTTTAAAAGAAGCTTTTGAAGAGTTTAAGACTCATATAAAAGCACAGCGTCACGAGATCTCTATGGGGTGTAAATGATCAAGATTGCACCATGCTCCCGCCTGAAACCTTGCATTTCAGACTCGATTGATTGTGCATGAAGTGAATGTTTGTTACAATCTTGTCACTAGTCGGCCAGATTAACCTGCGCTGTGCTTCTTTTAATGTTTAGAATTTGACAAACATGTGAAAGACACGTGACATGCGAGTTTATTGATTGCATGACTTAAACTTGAGCAGGAGTGCCATAGCACCAAGCAGTAACACGATTGTGACAAGCGTGCAGCCCATGCACAATCAATCGATTCTGAAATGCAAGGTTTAGGCGGTGGCATGGCGCAATCACGATCATTTACATCCCACAGAAATCTCTTTACCCTGTGCTTTCATATGAGTCTTAAACATGTTCAAAAGCTTCATTAGCAGCAGTGTTGGAACCATTCAAATAGTACCTGCATTTTTCGTAAATTGTAGTGTGTTTTAAGTCCTAAACCTTAAAAAGCCCAAATCAATCGATACGATCACTTTGTGAATATATTTTCACAAGTATGCAAGCCAAACACAATCAGTAGAGTGTAAAAAATGCTAACTTTCAGACGAGTGCATGGCGCATTCTCATACGTCAGAAAATTTCTATTTTTTACGCTTTTGCGAACCACTAACTTCTTCATTACCTTTACTGTAGGCAAAGTTATCACCTTTGAAGCAGTGTATACATTTTTTGAGACACTCCGTGTAAGGCTATAATAAGGAAGGGAAGTATGCAGTTTTCAAAAAATTAAAAATTTGTTGAGATCACAAAAAAGCTCGGATCCGGTTACGTTACTTCACCGAGAAGTAGCACTTTGAACACTTGAACCATCAGAAACGTCGCCAAATCATAGAGCGAAACTATATGATATTCGGAGGTAAGGTGAATTTATGAACGTAGGAAAGGAGCACTGTAAAAATTGACGGCGTCGAGGCCATCAATGGGACGCCTTTTGTTCGATTTCGTTGAAGTGTGGCACCATGTGGCGAAGAGAAATGGCAAGCGGAAAGACAGGAAAAAGTCGACAATCGGACTTCCCACATTCAACCGTCGCCTTTGATTTCATTGTATTACACATTTGTCTTCTGTCAGTCGCGGTGGTAGAATGACGACGAACTACAGCTAATCGAAGTGAAGCTTAGGATTACTTGTTATGGTATTACTTTAGAGCTATACATAAGATGACACACCGGCTTAACGACTAACGTCTGTAGGGTCAGAAAGAACTTTGAAATTTTATCCAGTTCCGGTACCATAAGGGCGCGTGTAGCGCAGCCGGAGGAGGCGCCATCTGTCGCCTGCACCCGAAACCAGGTTCCTGGTTCGGATCTCCCGCCCAGGCCAACCAAGAATTCCATCCCTCCGAGGTCGGTAAATTGGTACCAGGCTTGTCTGGGAAGGGTGACTGTCTTGTTCATCGGCTGGCCACCGCAAGTCATTGTATGTCCAAATACGCATTAAAATCGCCTCCACGACATCCCGAAGAAGTAGAATGAGTGGCGCATCCCAAAAGGGATTGAGTAACGGCGTCCTTCATCCTTTTATCCGGCGCCATATATTTGGAAACGTGGCCAAGATAACAGGTCCGAATATCCTACATGGGCCTACGAAGGAATCGTGGAAGCAGGAAATGTGAAAAAATGAGAAGGGATCATTAAACATAGGATAGTTTGGAGCTACGGCTGGATGTATGCTTTTTGACGTCAGCGAGAGTATTCACGCAAAAATAAGAATAAAGAATAAAAGATGAAGGACAGCGTTAATTAATCCCTTCTGACAAGGAAAGGTTCCCAACTCATGGAGCTTTTGCGATGCTATTTTGGTAGGATATAGGGCCCTGTGTGTGGAGTTCAGAACCACACTCAGTTTTTGCTGAACGCTTTTTCAAAGACTTGAAAAAGAGGTGTGAAGACGTGTGCACAACAATTATCAACCCCTCTGACACACCACGAGATGTGCCTCGGTAGCGCAGCTGGTAGGAGTGCCGCCTCGTAGGAGCACAACGGCGGGCTTTCCAGTTCCAGTCCGAGTGCTGTTAATATTTTTGCACGTTTTAGATTGCTGTTACTACGCTTTCTCATGATCACAGGAGGCAATTTTAGACCATCAATGCTTACAACAAACCAAGCCTCTCTATTTGCGCCTTCATATGTGTTAGTATTTCAACTATTTATATCGGTACTATTGTACTTTTGGTACCCCACTTAATCTTGTTCAAAATAGGTCTACTAGGGGTAGTCTGCCATGAGAATAACGAATATCATAGTCGTTTTTTGCGGAAATGCCGTATAAGCCCGCTATATTAAGCTCGAATTGCCTAAGGCCTTGCGAGATAGCGCGCGCTTGTAGGAGACGCAGAGACTCCGCCTCCTAACGGTGCGCACTATTTCGCCGCCCCTAGCCTGCAGCAGAGATTAGCCAGGGCATAAGCCTTGAAATCTCGAAAAGGCTTGAAAGCTCTGTTGTGTGCTCTCTTTCGCTCACGCGGAGGAGAGCACATAATTAGACAGGGGATGGGACTCCGGGGTGTGGGCCCACTAGGACACCCGCGTTAAAATTACCTTCATCCTAGAGTTCCCTCCCTTGCCCGATTCGGAAGAAAATAAGACCCGAATCTGTAATCGAAACGAGGAGATAAGAGTGCATTTAATTCGCTGCGAGTATCTAGTCGCTACGCCTGCGCGCCACGGCATACTATGGTAACCCCCCCCCCCCCCCCACCCGAGACGGCCGCGAATGCGTGCTGGTAGGGGGCGGAGTCTCTGCGTCTCTTACCAGCGCGCGCTATTTCGCAAGGCTTTGGGCGATTCCAACTTAATATAGCGGGCTTATAAGACATTTCCGCAATAAACGACTATGATATTCGTTCTTCCCATGGCTGATTACCCCTAGTAGACCTATTTTGAACAAGATTAAGTGGGGTACCAAAAGTACAATAGTACCTTTATATCTGCACGACCACCATATCATACCGTATCACCAATGATACCGTGATTGCACACAAGTACGCTTTTCTCACGCTTGAATATTGTGAACTCGGGCCATATCAGTAAATAAGTACAGTAAAAATGCTGTACACCTGAACGTGCTGTCAGCCGACTATTTTCCATCCGGAATATGTTACATGCAGCCGAGATGGTATATTGAAAGTAGGTAACTGGGATAAAATGTTATCCTAAAAGGGTACCACCCGTGACTTTCCTTTTGATTGCAGATTATAAGCCAGACCTACAGACAGGGAAATAAATAATAAATATGGTACTTTTAATTTAATAATATATAAGATTTTTTTATTCCCAGAGAAATGATATGGTGCAGATAGACACTGTTGGAAAACTAGCACATATAAAGGCGCAAATAGACAGCCTTGGTTTGTTGTAAGCATTGGTGGTCCTGTCATCATAGGAAAGCACAATAACAATAAACTAAAGCAAAAGTGCAAAAGTGTTGGCAGCACTCGAACTCGAACTGTAGAGCCCGCTGGTCTGCTCCTACGAGGCGGCACTTCTACCGACTCCGCTGCCGAGGCACATCTCGTGGGATGTGGTAGAGGTTAACGAGTGTTGCGTCTTCACACCTCTTTTTCAGGTCTTTAAAAAAAGCGTTCAGCAAAAACTGACTGTGGTTCTGGAATCCTCTCACAGGGCCCTACATCCTGCCAAAATAGCATCGCAAAAGCTCACCATGAGTTGGGAACCTTTCCTTCTGAGATGTGCCGCATTGTACTTCTACAGGATGTCGTGAAGGTAACTTGACTGTGTATGTGGACGATACACACTTGCGGTGGCCAGCCGATGTAGATTCTGGTCGAGCCCGGTGTGAACTTGCCGACCACGGAGGGACGGAATCTTGGTTGGTGCATGCGGGAAACCTGAACCAGGAATGTGGAGTCGGCTTCACCACGCGACAGCCGGTACTTCCTCCAACTGCGCTATAACGCACCTAAACAAATAGCGATGATACACTGTGCTCGAACGAATATATTCGAGTAATTACTCGAATAGTCGAATATTCGATTTTCAAGATTTTCGAATACTCGTTCGAATTCGAACATCGACGGCTTTAAAAAGCCGAATATTCGTTCGAGTTCGAACATCGAAATGGAGCCATACTCAAATATTGTTCGAAAACCGAATAGCTCTACTAAAATATCGAATAAACTTCAAATCTTTAAGCACAAAACCTAATTTGAAGAAATCGACTATTGGAATAAACGAAAAATGGGCTTATTCGATTTTCTCTCACTCGCAAAAGAATGATGAGCGTATAAATTCGTTCGCTCATTCGCTCGAAATTTTACGAAATAAATTCATTACTTCATTTGTTCGAAAAATTTCGATATCGAATTTATCCGTACATTCAATCCCTCGATAAATTTTCTCAAGAATACGATTACACCACTGTCAGTTTACTCCCTTGGTGCTCGCGCGCCACGCGAGCGTGCAATTTGTGAGCGCCCACTCGATTGATAGGTTCGATTCTGTATGCATTGTTCACGGCGCTCTCCAAATGTGAGCTGGACGGTCTTAGAGCAACTTCTGATTAGGACGGATGAAAAAAACTCCCCAAATGCTCATTCTACAGGTTGTCGCGCCCACTCGATTGATTCTGTCGAGTCTATATGCTTTGTTGAACTCTACTAAAGTTTATATGTCAAAAGATAGAGCTCGAGCTGCTGAGTTCAAATATATGTTTATATTCAGTAGTGCTTGATTTAAAAAAAAATTATTAAAAAAGCCGCATTGGTACGCTCCAAAGCGGCGTTTTCGGCAATTGACTAAAAAATATGTGCGGTAGTGTACTGCAGCAAGGAAAGATCGGTTTCCTAGAAGCCTGTGTACGACTTTCTCTAGGGCTTACAGAAGCACGTCTTGTATTGTCCTGTGCTCAGGGCACTGCAAGCAAGTCCTATAGCGAACCTCTGCATTTTCCTATGCTACGACGGATGACAGGCTGGTAACACAGTGAAGGAAGCCGCGACCTGTCTGTGGGTCAACATGTCTTATGTGAGCACGAGCCGAGACTGGCAACAAGTTAATGTGGCGTGACGGGCCTTGTTACACTGGAAGGCTAAAGGACGCTCTTCAGAAGTAAAGCAGCCCGAAAGAGCAGTCACGGAAGCAGTGCAGCGCCAAACTGAAACGGGGCCGTGGGGGCCTCACAGCTTTCGCAATCGGCTAAAGTGCAGCAGCGTTGTGTTAATGCACTGATAAAAGAGCGAGGAGTCATAAAACGATACCGTGAACAGAAAAGGGAGCGGATGACTGGCTGGTAATACAGTGATTCAGGACGGCCTTTTGTAGCTGGCTCTGTTTTATCCGGCATTTTAACGTCCAGAGGCGGCAGTATATTTCGGAAGAAATGGAGCTTAAGGACGATATCGTCGTCAGATTCCAAGAAGTGATATACCATGTGGTGTCAGAAAGCATCATAAAGGAGTCCTGCTAGAAATTATTAGCCAAGCAAAGGTCTGAAAGCGGTTGGAAGTGCTAGTCGGGATCGCTGCTGACGGCTGGTGGGTGAAGTTGGTGACAAAAAGTACAGGATACGAGCTGTGGAAAAGAATCGAATCGATCGCTTTCCACAGAGGCGCTAATCAGTCACTAGCTGTCAACAGGAGCATGTGTTGTCGAACTGCAAGCCGCACCGAATCCGCCATGGTGCTGGAGGAGGCGGCAGTGAGGCAACGTCTCGGCTGGAGCCCTACATGACCAAATGTGGACGAGAAGTCGCCACCATGGGTTCTCACGGATCTGAAATAGACACAAATGATGGCGTTGAAATGCTTCTACGCGCTTAATGAACGAAAGCGAAGGGACATGGAGTAGAACGGGTTTGCAAGATCAAGGAATGAGAGCATCTGAAGGAGGACATATACGAACAAAAAGAGGTACTATATGAGCAATGTAATGTGAGCACAGAAATTTCAGAAAAAACCGGAAAATACGCTTTAGCACTGCAATATATGGAACGTCGCATAGTACGATTATCTTCAACCATTTCAGGAAGAATATCGTGCTCAAGCTTGAAAGTATTCAAGTTCGATTCACGAGAAGCTTATGAACTTGTGGCTTTGTTTGTGATGAATTCTGTCATCTCAAGAAGAATTCCAAACCTAGTATCCAGTTCCATAAAGTTGCCACACGATCTTCATTTGATTAAGTTTAACGACTGAGATGGTCTGTTGCTAGAACAGGTTATGAGGTAAAAATCAGCGAGACTGAACTGCATGCATTACTACATATTCTCTGCTCTGTTAGAACTGGAGCAGCACTTCTTAAAACCACCCCTTCCGAACAGTTTGACGTTATTCGGAGCCTTTCTAGATAGTTATCCTAACTCGTTCACTGGAGTTGTTCTCTTGTTCGTAGCAAGTTCTTTATTTCCAAAAATCACAGAATGGTTGTGTTTGCTAATTCTCTTCATTTATTTTTTAAACATAGTCCTGTTGAGGTAATACATTTATAAAAATATATAAATAGAATAAATTTATAAAAACATATAAATATGTGATATGTAATAAACTGTACCTAAGTCACTACAACAGGTTGGCATAGATCAGTCTACAGATTAATAGTCTGGTCGGAGTAGCAGTGTGGTGTGTACTTTGACAGTTTCCCAACACTGACTGCAAACTATCTAGCACGACCCTCAACGATAAAGATAAGGAACTTGCACTAGTATTAGTTATATAATTATTAGGTTGGTGCATAAGTTCTCGGACATTTGATCCCTCCTGAATTGAAAGCGCGTTTTCCCGCCAAATTTCTCACATGTATCAACGCGTAAATGATCGATCGATAGAGAAAGGAAAGGGCTACAAAACTGTTCCTAACATTTACTTCTGCGTTGTTAACGTCAGCTATTATGACTAAGCAATTCATCCCAACTGAGACGCATATTCGGCACGTCATGTTATTCCTGCATCAATCTGGCCTCAATGCCAGCGAATCGTATCGTCGCCTGAAGGATGTTTACAACGAGAGTGCTCCCGCTTGAAGTACTGTGTACCAGTGGTTCCCGAAGTTTGCAGTTGGTGAAATCTCCGTTGAAGATAATGAACGAGAAGGGCGTCCGATGACACTGGATTTGGATGGCCTCCGAAGTAGAGTGGAAGCGGAACCATACCAAACCACTCGCGAACTATCAAGCACTCTTGGTGTTAGTCACTCAACAGTCGTTCGAGGACTGAAGTCGATTGGCAAGGTGCAGAAATTGGGTCGCTGGGTACCTCACGACTTGACACAACATGACATGGATCGCAGAGCCGATGTCGCTCTGTCTCTCCTTACCCTCAGACGTACCCACGGATGGCTGGACAACCTTGACCAACTGAGGAAGTTGAACCTTGTCACCGGGGATGAGAAGTCGATACTCTACTCTAATTATCACCGGCGTGCACAGTGGGTTGACGCAGCTGGAGAGGCAGAGGACGTTCCGAAACCCGACCTTCACGTGAAAAAGGTGATGCTATGCATTCGGTGGAGCGTTCTTGGCGTAGAATACTGGGAGCTGCTGGAAGAAGGGATAACAGTGACGGCAGAGGTCTACGTCAACCAACTGAGGAAGTTGAGGGCCAACCTTCAAACCAGCGAGGAGAGCAAGTGAAGGCGTATTTTCAACACGACAACGCTAGACCGCATATTGCTGGAGCGACGGCGGCTGAGTTGGCGGACTGCGGATGGACCGTTCTTCCACGTCCACCTTACTCACCAGATCTCGCTCCTTCTGATTATCGTTTGTTTTCAAGCCTTCAACGCTATTTGGACGGCCAGCAATTTAGGAACCGAGAGGATGTCAAGGAGGCATTGGTCACATTTTTCGAATCACAACCGGCCACGTTTTGAAGAAAAGGCATCCATGACTTACCAGCACGTTGGCGAAAGACAATTGATGTAAAGGATGGTTACTTCAAATGATTTGATATTGTTGTTCGTATGGAGTGATAACAAATATTTCATGCCCCAAATGTCCGAGAACTTATGCATCAACCTAATATAAGTAGTGCTACTATAGAGGCAAGTGAAGAGAACCCTCGCCTATAATCATAGTTCGTGCCGATCACTAAGAGATCCTTCCATTAATATTGTTAAGACATACGCTGTTACAGCGATGTTTTGTTGCGATCGAAACTCTAGCGCTGGACGGGACTCGGACCCGCACCTTCTGCTGACCGGGTGGAAATACCTGTGCAGTTTGATCGAACGCAAATCCACATCAGGGGTGCACACGAAATTCTGGGCGTTAAATTTTCTTAGCGAAATTTTTAGACGGAAAATTTTCGTTAAATTTCCGGTAAATCGTTTAATTTCGTTAAAAATACATTTAGCTGTAAACCATTATTTCAACTAAAAAAAGGAAAACCTTATACGTTTCAACTTCAAGAGGTCAAGCGCTAATGTTCAAGGAATGGAGTGGAATACTGCAATGTAAAGTAAACAAATCACCATCAACAAACATAGAAAAATAAACAAGCCTTCAGCAACAAATCATCTACAGGGTATAGAATAAGAACAACTATGGAGTTAGCATTCAAGGCAAGATGATCATCGGTAAGGCATCCTGAAATGTGCGATCAGGCAGGTACCCGAAGTTCCACCCTTTCTTAGTTCTTCTGTTAGACTGTTCTACGAACGTGTGCAATCGCCGTACAGGCACCAGCCCACTAAGTACAGGAAGAATTAATAAAAATACAGTAAAAACCCCTTCAGTGGAATGTTAACACGTTGACGAACGCACAAATTTTGAGTGCCTGGTGCGTGGGACCAATCATATCTCTGCAACGTCGGGACAGTGATACGACATCGTGTCACACGGTCCCACACTGCCGAGAAGGTGTGACACGCAGTCTTCGTGTTAACGTTCAGGAAAGGTAGCTTTCCAAGTTTTTGTTATTAGCGTTTTTGTAAAATAGCTTAAAATACCTCGAATACGTCCAGCGGCCGAAAACATTCGCTCCGTCTCGACTGCTCCAGGTGGGTAAAAGTATTTTGAGATGAGCAGCGCCAGGTGAGAATAGGCGTATCTTACGAGGTTAGACCAGTATCTTTGTGAATTCGTTGGCCTGCTTGGGGACTCGGCGAAGCAATTTCTAGCTCCAAAGTACATTAAAGTATAAGGATAAAGGATGGCGATACTCAATCCGTTCTGGGATACGCCGCTCATTCTACTTCTACGGGATACCCTGGAGACAATGGCTTGCGGTGGCCAGCCGATGAAGAAATCAGCGCTCTATCCTTCCCAGGCAAGTTCGGTACCAATTCACCGACCCCAGAGGGATCGAAGGTTTGGTTGGCCTGAGCGGGAATTCCCGAAGAAAGACCAGCAACCTGGTATAGGGTGCACGCGACAGCCAGCACCTCCTCCGACTGCGCTACACATGCTCCCAAAATGTATTATTTCTAAAAATCCAAAACGAATTGAATTGATAAAAACATCAGAATATTCTTGCTGATTTCAGTAGTTTTCCAGGAACAGTCCTAATCGGGAGGGTGAGACCTGCAACATTAGAGAATAAAGGATAAATAAAAGGATAAAGGACGGCGTTACTCAATCCCTTCTGGGATGCACCAGCGCATTCTACTTCTACGGAATGTCGTGGAGGCGACATGAATGCGTATTTGGCCATACAATGACTTGCGGTGGCCAGCCGATGAACAAGTCAGCGCTCTATCCTTCCCAGACAAGTCTGGTACCAATTCACCGACCCCGGAGGGATGGAAGGCTTGGTTGGCCTGGGCGGGAAATCCGAACCAGGAACCTGGTATCGGGTGCACGCGACAGTCGCGCCTCCTCCGACTGCGCAACACGCGCCCACATTAGAAAATAGTGAGGGTAAATGTGATAAACTCACTGAGAAAAAAGTCCGTTAAAAATTCCGTTAAATTCCTAAAAATTTCCGTTAAGTCGTTAAGCCAGATTTTACCGAAAAATGCCGTTAATTCGTTAAATTCGTTAAATCGTTAACCGTTAAATGTGCACCCCTGATCCACACCTTATGGGGCACATCAATCACATCATTCACCTGTATATCGAGACAAGCCGGCCGCTGATATCAGCGTGGAACCAATCAAGCTGAGGGTCTTGATAGAAATTATTCAAGTCAGTTTCTTTAAGCCTCAATTGGTAGCTATTATACTTGTGTCCTTCCAAAATTTTTTCGAATAAACGAATAATCGAATATATTCGGTTTCACGAAAAACCGAATATTCGAATAATGAATATATTCGAATTTTGGGCCTCATCGAATATTCGAATAATAAATATTTTCGAATTTTGGGCCTCATCGAATATTCGAATAATGAATATTTTCGAATTTTGGGCCTCATCGAATATTCGAATAATGAATATTTTCGAATTTTGGGCCTCATCGAATATTCGAATAATGAATATTTTCGAATTTTGGGCCTCATCGAATATTCGAATAATGAATATTTTCGAATTTTGGGCCTCATCGAATATTCGAATAATGAATATTTTCGAATTTTGGGCCTCATCGAATATTCGAATAATGAATATTTTCGAATTTTGGGCCTCATCGAATATTCGAATAATGAATATTTTCGAATTTTGGGCCTCATCGAATATTCGAATAATGAATATTTTCGAATTTTGGGCCTCATCGAATATTCGAATAATGAATATTCGAATATTCGAATTTATTCGAATATTCATTCGAAATTATTCGATTCGTTCTGAAGTATACGACAGAAGTATTTGAAATGAAAGTCAAATTGAGCCCTAGGCTAAATGCCTTTTCTAAATTCTTCTGTAAGATCGTGTCTTCAATTTTCAAATCCAAACTCTTCTAATCTTAATGAATTTCGACCGTAACGCACAACTGACATAGTGCCACAAAATTTATCAATAGCGAATACTTTGGTTGAAATTGTAAACATTCTACGGCTTCTAGCCACAAAATTTATCAATAAGGAATACTTTGGTTGAAATTGTAGATATTCTACGGCTTCTGATGACCCTCGTAAAGCAAATACAGAAATAAACGTAATCTCAAACACGACATGTTATTTAAAGGCATTATGTTAATATGTATATGATGTTTTATGTTACAAACCCGGACAAGAAAAAACAACAATTGAGTGAGGAAACACCTCGCCGTTAAGCTGAGAAATAAGGTCTCCTACAAGTGAATCACAGAAAAGGACTTTGAGAAGGATGAATGATGCTGTGGCAATTTGGGGTGAGATCGCAGCCAGTCTATACCCTTCCGACTGAGAAAATGAATGTCAAATAGTCTGCCCATGCGACACTTCTCGAACGGTACGACTGGAAGATGGTCTCCCAAACACATATTACTATTAACCAGAAGATCGCTCCTTGGCACTCAGCGTGACATACTTCCGATTGGTATTGGTGGCCGGTGATTGCGGTCGAAGAAAGCCTCAACCAAAGAACCAGGATGTGTTCCTAAGCCACACCAACGGTAGACCAAACAAACCGACGATGAAGTACTTTCGACAGAGGTTGACCTTGGCCGCATCGTTCATGTTTCTCAACTCCATTGGTCGGCCTTCGCTTGGGTAATTAAACATGTTTCCCATTTCGAATATTTTCATGGCTCCATATGAAATATGTATACCAAACGATAGAGCTCGAGCTGCTGAGCTCAAACCTTGGTTTTTTATATACTTGACTTTAGGCGAGTTATATCCAGAATGCGCAAAAATTGACTCCCAGTAGTCTATCTCAGTATCACCTGTATCACCTGTCGTCCCGTTGATCATCGACTTGCTCGAGCGGGCGCCAACAGCGTCTCCATTCGTCCCTGTCGCGTGCCAGAGTGGTCCAATGGAACCTCCTCGCTCGAGGGACACGAAGAGCGTCATATCGGTCGTTCAGGGCTTTCACGAAGAAGTCCGACCAACGCGTTGGTGGGCGTCCCGGTGTTCTCTTGACATCCCGCGGAATCCATTCGGTGACGGCTCCCGTCCAGCGGGTGTCTGCGAGGCGCATTACGTGGCCGGCCCACCTAATTTTCGACAACTTGGCCCACGCGACAGCGTCTCTGATCTTCGAACGTCGGCGAAGCTCGGAACTCCGGAGGCTTTCTCTCACTTGCGTGAGTCGTGTCACTCCGAGCATCGTCCTCTCGATTCCACGCTGCGCGACGCTGATCGCGTGTTCATCCTGCTTTCGTATAGCCCAGGTCTCTGAGGCGTATGTTAGGGCAGGAAGAACAGTGGAGTCGAATAGGTGGGCACGGAGTCGGACGTTCTTCGTCTTCTTCGCGACTTCTTCGACGCTCTTGAAAGCTCCCCAAGCCGCTCGTTTCCTCCTGCTCAGCTCCGGCGCTAGGTCGTTGGCCATATTGACTTCGCGACCCAGATACACGTAGCTGGAGCATTCGGAGATGTTCGTTCCGCTGAGCGAGAATGGGGCACCAGAAACTTGTCCGTTCCTCATGAACTCGTCTTCGTAAGATTAAGCTGCAGTCCAACGTACCCACATACACGATCGAAGTCGGCCAGCATTCGCTCCGCCTGGCTTATGCTTGGTGTTATGAGCACGATGTCGTCAGCGAAGCGCAGATGGTGCAGCCGTCGACTTTCACTCCCATGTCTTCCCATTCTAGTTCGCGCATGACGTTTTCGAGGGTGGCGCTGAAGAGCTTCGGGGATATGGTATCCCCTTGCCGAACCCCTCTCCTTACGTCGATGACGACGTCGTTGTAGAATGGAGAGATCTTGGTCGTGAATCCACTGTACAGCTTTCGAAGGACTCTGATGTACTGAGTAGGAACGCCCTGAGTGATCAGGGCGTCGAGGACCGCTTCAGTCTCGACGGAGTCGAATGCCTTCTTCAGGTCGATGAACGTAAGGCACAGCGGCAGCTTATACTCTCGCGACACTTCGATGAGCTTCGTAATGGTGTGTATGTGGTCGATCGTGCTGAATCCTCTCCGAAATCCTGCTTGTTCGCATGGCTGTCCTTCGTCCAGCGTTCTACTAATCCTATTCAGGATGACTCGAGTGAACAGCTTGTATACTACGGACAGCAGGCAGGTCGGGCGATAGTTGCCAATGTCGTGCACGTCTCCCTTCTTGTACAGCAAGACGGTCTTGCTGGTCTTCCACTGTGATGGAACCTTGCACTCCGACAGGTATCGTGTGAAGAGCCGCGCCAGGGTGTTGATGAGCGCTGGCGGGAGGTTCTTCAGGTGTTCAGCTCTGATCCTGTCAGGACCGGGTGCTGTACGTTTCTTCACCGACGAGATGGCGTGTCGGATCTCGGAAGGGAGAACAGGGGAACGACGTATCCATCCTGCGGAAGATGGCATGGGGGCAGGTGGACGTGGCTATCGAAGAGATCGGAGTAGAAGTCGTGGATGACCTTCTCCATGGTCCTTCTGGAAGAGGTGACGGTTCCGTCAGGACGTCGGAGAGCGGTCATCTTGGTCTTGAAGTTGGCGAAGTTTCGGCGGGCATTGCGAATGCCCAACCCTGCCTCTGCTGCTTCAGCCAACACTTCCGCCCTTCTCTTCTTGAGATCTTCCTTTATCGCCGCTCTGCATTGCTTCGCAAGCTCGGACGTCAGCCGATAATTGCCTGACTCTCGTGCTGCTCCACGCTGGCGTATAAGCTCGAGAGTTTCCGGAGACAGGCGCCTCTTAGTGGTCTTCAAGCTCTCGGCTCCCTTAGCACTATCGTGGAGATGGTGCACGAAGCGGTCGTATTCCTCATCGACGTTGTCCATGACGGCATCTTCCCAAAGGCCGGCAAGAGAGGTGTAAAGGTCCCAGTTGATGGTCGTTCTGGGATTCCTCTTCTTGAACTTCGCGGCCTTCTCTCCTTGACGCGAAAAGCGGAACCTCGCGCGAAGGAGGCGGTGGTCCGATCCCGAGTAGAACTTGGGGACAACGGAGACGTCGGTCAGGCAATACTTGCGATTGAAGATGATGTGGTCGATCTCGTTGTGGAACTGGCCACCGGGAGATTCCCAGGTCCATCGTAGGGAGGGAGGCTTCTGGAACTGCGAGTTTCCATGGATGGTCTTGGTCGACATGATAAGCTCAGACAGCCTTTCACCTTGCTCGTTCCACTCCAAACCGTGGGTTCCGATGTGAAGTTCTTCTGGCGACCTTCGCGGTCCGATCTTGGCGTTGAAGTCGCCGACGATCACCTTGTAGAAGGTGTGATCTTCCTTATAGAACTTCTCCAGCTCCACGTAGAAGACTTCGACCTCTTCGTCGTCGTAGTCGGATGTTGGGGCATACACGACGAATACGGTCAAAGCTGGCACGGAGCACATTGCCTCAGTCGCAGACGTCCGATTCGGGTTGTCAGAGACTCGTACGAATCGATGTTCATGGCCAAGTGCGTGTTGACGAGGACACCAACGCCGCCTACTCCCCTGCTGTCGCATGTTCCGAGGAACAGTTCTTCTCCGGAGTCGTAGGCGGCGTGTAGGGGGTGGTGTCTTCTCGTCTCCGTCAGTCCGATGACGTCGTACTCGATCTTCTTGGCTTGCATCATCAGGTCCTCGACGGATGCTTCCGATGCAAGTGTGCGGGCGTTGTAAGTACAGATCGTCATCCTAGTCCTTCTCAATTTGCGCAGCCTGGTTAGGCCCTGAGATTTTAACAGCCTCTCCGTACTCGTCCTTCCCATCGCTGCAGAAATGGGGGCTCTTTCGGGGTCAGGGGAATGAGGCCCTTTAGTGCTGCTGTGTTTGACTTCCATACAACACGGGTAGCTAGTCAGGCTCTGTCGTGCGGGCGAAGAACTCCGGGCAGCCAGCCAGACTGCCCGAAGGGACGGGGCGAGACTTTTGAGGCGGCCCCGAATCGCCTTACGATGTACTCCCAGTCTACCGAGTGCAAGCTTTTGGCCGGGCCGACACAGTTACAATCTGCACAGTCATGGACACATCCGCGCACACTGTGCACGAGCACGCCGCTCCCACGCACAAGGAACGCGTCGACCCGACACAGCAGGAGCAAAGAGTCCATCCCCTGCATCCCACCTGCGTCTCTGGGCAGAACACGGTCGCATTTGGTTCGCGTTTAATTCCCCTATCCACCACCCGGGGACGCGCCACGTGGCCCTGCGACAAGCGGCCCAAGATCCTTCTTAACAAGAGAGCCCGAAGGCTCTCTATCGAGGGAGATCAGTAGCGTCGAATATATTCGAATATATTCGAATTTTGGACCTTGTCGAATATTCGAATAACGAATATATTCGAATTTTGGGCCTCATCGAATATTCGAATAATGAATATTTTCGAATTTTGGGCCTCGTCGAATATTCGAATAATGAATATTTTCGAATTTTGGGCCTCATCGAATATTCGAATAATGAATATTTTCGAATTTTAGGCCTCATCGAATATTCGAATAATGAATATTTTCGAATTTTGGGCCTCACCGAATATTCGAATAATGAATATTCGAATATTCGAATTTATTCGAATATTCATTCGAAATTATTCGATTCGGTCCGAAGTATAGTAGCTATTGGCCGGCTCTTCTCGATATACGGATGAGCGCTGAGGGGTCCAACGAGGTGTCAATGTTGTGTTCGATCAAACAGCGCCGGTAGTGTAATGGCTTGGAGCATTCTCGCCCGCTAAGCATGAGGTGTGGGTTCGAGGCCCGCCTGATGCTAGAGTTTTGATCACAAGAAAACATCGTTGTAATAGCTTACAACCTCAATACCAGTCACTTCAGGCTTAAAGAATCTGACTTGAGCCATAGTATACGTAGAGAAATACCTGATTTATGACAAATCAAGCGCAGGATAGCCAGCTGCCTGAAAACATTTGCGGCTACACAAGTGAGTTTCATGAAGCCCACACTGACGTTTGAAAAGAGGGAGTGAAGACAGGCGCCCGTTTCATGGCACGTTTTACAGCCTGCGGGAAGCGTTTTACGAGTGAGCGAACTGCTGCTGAGTGAAAGCGACAACCAGAACTAGGTTGCCGTAACAACTACTGCACACGTACTGCAAAGAGTGAAGTAGTGGAAATCTTAAGCAGGACTGGATTTCGATGGAATCGCCGATAGCCGTCACATAATCGCTGTCGTTCCTGCCCATTATATATTGGCCTTATTTAGGCCGAAAATGGGTTATAGTCCTACTGCGGAGCGCTAACTGATTGATGGGTGGTTTTCAGAGCTGAAAATTCACTCGTTGACCGGACTAGGCAGCTTTGATGCATTATATCAGCATCTTTAGAACATAGAATTAAAAAAAAGAAAAAGGAAAGAAAGCAAAGTAAAAAAGGCGATCAGCAAAAAAAAAGAAAAGGAGGGAAAATGGAAGAGAGGGAATAATTCAAGAAAAGGAGGACAGAAAAATATGGAAAGGAAAAAACGGGAAATTAGAGAGGAAAAGGGAAAAGATAATGCCTTAAAAGATAACGAAGGGAGCTGTATATAAAAAGAAAGCATCTTCATTGCCAATGGTTGACGTATCTTAATGAAAAGCAGGTCCAGAACCAGATCAGCCAAGCACTTTAATGGAATCCTAGAGATTTGAGTCGTTCTCAGAGAAGATTTAAAATCAGAAGCGCATCGGTGTGCTCAGTATTCAGTGGTCGAACTGGAAACGAAGATAGACGTCAATGGTGTTGGCAGTCTTTTACAAGTACACGACTGCAAAGAAAACGAAAAATTTGGTCTAGTAAGGTAAACGAAACGTTCGTGGGGAAAGGGCTTTACATCGACAAAAGCTTTGAATCACTAGAGTTCTAGTCCTTTAAGCTCGAATAGAATTTTCTGAAACTAGTCCAAAAGGGCGTGTGTGACAGAAATAGGACGTGAGCCCTTACAAGGGAACATTCCCAAATTAAGATGAGCTTTTGTGATGCTATTTTGACACGATGTAGAGGAGCGGAGTCCAGAATTACATTCAGTTTTTGCTGAGTGCTTGTTTAAATACCGGAAATATAGGTGTACAAAGCTGTGCGCAACACTAATACACCCTTATGACACCCCACAAGATGTGCCTCTATGACGTAGTCGGTAGGAGAGGTGCCTCATAAAAGCACACCAGCCGGCTTTTGAGTTCGAGTCAGCGTACTGCCCATGCTTTTGCACATACTAGTTTGTTGTTACCACGCTTTCTCATGATCACAGGAGTCAATTTTAGACCATCAATGCTTACAATAAACCAAGGCTGTCTATTTACGCTTTGTATGTGCTAGTTTTTCAACTATGCGTATCACATATCATTTCTCTGAAAGTAAAAAGAGTAATTGTTTTTCCCTTTTAGTGAACAGCTATTGTAGAAAGCTATAGAACAAGTTAAATGCAAGCACGTGCCACACCAGCAGCATCTTACAGAAGCCAGTGACGAACAATCTTCTCTCTGGCAAGGGTTGATGAGTGTTGCGCACAGTTTTCACGCCTCTTTTTCAGGTCAGAAATCTAACTGTAGCTCTGGACTCCGCTCACAGGTCCCTACATCCTGCCAAAATCGCCAGTATCACCTGACATCCCGTTGATCATCAACTCGCTCGAGCGGGCGCCACCAGCGTCTCCATTCGTCCCTGTCGCGTGCTAGAGTGCTCCAATGGATCCTCCTCGTTTGAGGAACACGAAGAGCGTCATATCGTCGTTCAGGGCTTTCACGAAGAAGTCCGATCAACGCGTTGGTGGGCGTCCTGGTGTTCTCTTGACATCCCGCGGAATCCAGTCGGTGACGGCTCTCGTCCAGCGGGTGTCTGCGAAGCGCATTACGTAGCCGGCCCACCTAATTTTCGACAACTTGGCCCACGCGACAGCGTCTCTGACCTTCGAACGTCAGCGAAGCTCGGAACTCCGGAGGCCTTCTCTCACTTGCGTGAGTCGCGTCACTCCGAGCATCGTCCTCTCGATTCCACGCTGCGCGACGCTGATCGCGTGTTCATCCTTCTTTCGTATAGCCCACGTCTCTGAGGCATATGTTAGGGCAGGAAGAACAGTGGAGTCGAATAGGTGGGCACGGAGTCGGACGTTCTTCGCCTTCTTCACGACTTCTTCGACACTCATCCTCATCTTGAGTTGGGAACCTTTCCTTGCTAGGTGCATCTCGCGCTTGGTACCAGATTTATTCAGGAATTATAAACAAGCGCATGCAGAACCTCTCGCATGAATGCAAGGAGTGTGCACAAGCTTCATAGGAATTTTTTGAAGGCCCAACCCTACCATATCCTACTATCCAACTCTATATTATATTTCAGAACACGTCTTTACTTTAACAAATGTAGGAAGGAATAAGGCTTCTAACCGCTATGGCCAAGGTGTTGTTTTAAAGATTGGGGTTTGGGAGCGAAGCCCCAATGAGATGTTTGTACTTAACTGGTAAGGTACCAACCCGTGTGAAGCGTTATAAAAAGCGCTTTTTCAGAAGTCCAGTTCAAACAGTAGATAAATCGTTCAGGGGCCAGCTTTATCAGCGACTTACAGGGATTTAACGGAGAAATTACAGCCGAATTTCCTGATAACGCCAACATTTCACCACATCGCCTGCTGATAAGCCGCGTTAATACGCGTTCTTTCATGGATTTCGGCTGTAATTTCTCCGTTAAATCTCTGTAAGTGGTTGGTGAATCCGGCCCCTGGTTTGTTCACAGTTCCAAGGACGCAGGCCAGACTACTGCGAAGGCCAGCCTGTTTCGAAGCAACCGGCTTATCCTACATCCCAAGGGTCATCGGAGAGCAGAAAAAATGGCCGAAACCAGACAAAGGCAAGTGTCGTCGTGTACAAGCGCCTTAGCTTAGTATATATGTAGTGACGACAATGAAAAGTGAGACGTTTCTCAGTAGAGATCAGGCTGACGCAAAGAAGCGATCGAGGTGCGTGAACTGACTAATCGACCGGAGACGGAGATCCAACTGTTCGTGTGATACACAGACAGGAAACCGGTTCTTAATTTGATTGGATCACGCTTATTACGAAAGCCGTCGAAGTGGAGCGGTGGAATGTGGTGACGGCATCCACCAGACGGTGTCTTCTGGCTGGAAATCGCTCCTTACTCAGGACGCCGACGAACATTGTAAAATGACGACGGTGATAATTGGAAAAAGGCCGCTTATCACATGACGAAGGGATCGAAAGTGAAAGACGAACGAAAAAAAGCAGAAGGGGCAGGCAGCCGAAGGAAGCGTCACACTTGGAAAAACTGCCCAAAAAATGGGGGCAAAAATTGAGGTGGACTTAGAAATACTGTAAAAAATAAAAAACAAATCATAACAGAAAAAAAACAAAGGCGGATCAAAAAATTCCCAGGAAGTTTTAAAAAATCACAATGCAAAATGCTTTCCTCAGGCAATGTGCGGCAAAAGTAGGATGATGAGTTTTACTTGAAGCATCCAACCGCAGAGCTAAAATTCGGTGTCGTGACCGTGACGTAATTTCATTTGCTCCTCTCTTTCTGTTTGTAAGTTGATCTGGGTGAGAACTCAGTTGGGAGTTTTCATCTCTCTCACCGTCTCCATCACATATCATCTCAATGGCCATAGATTTCTTCGAGCTGACGCTAGTAAAGTCTCATTTTGTGCCAGATTGGCCCAGAGAGTCTTGTTCGCAAGCTGCTAGAAGCGCTGCACATTCCTATTTCAGGTAAGCCCGTCGAACCTATCCTAGTGGGAGGGAGGGGGGGGGGGGGGTGCGCAACGGCGGCGGATCGAAGGTTAGCCAGTTCACAAAGGACCTGTTCATACTTCATGACAGCAGCGACAAGAGCGACGAAAGCGCAGCGCGCGGAAGTATGCACAGACAACTGGGGCCGTATGCTATTATCTCCCCAACCCTCCCCGGCCGGGTATGAGGCGGTCTTCGCCCACATTCCCGGCATGCACATCATGCGCCATCGATTTTTCGCGCCGTCCCCGTCCCCGAGTCGAATAGCATACACCCCCTGGAGCGACAGCGCCGGCGCTCGGGTACGAACACTTTTCGGCGGCGCGCGATCGATTTGCATGTTTTGCACGGGCGACGGGAGCGACGAGAGCGCAGCGCGCGGAAGTATGAGCAGGCGACAGCAGCGACTGGAGCGATTAGGGCCTGTTCATACTTCGCAACAAGAGCGACAAAAGCGACAAGAGCGACGGATTTAGTGTGGTGTACGTAAATAATTGCGTACTCCACACTCCGTCCGCGACGAATGTAGTGTGAAATGCGTAATTATTTACGTACACCACACTCATCCATCGCTCTTGTCGCGAAGTATGAACATGCCCTTAGGTCCCTTTATACTTCGACGCCGAGCGACGCGACGCCACGTATAGTGGACGTATTGATCAAGCGACGCGATCGATCAATTTAGCTACTTAACATGCCGTCGCGTCGCTCGGCGTCGGAAGTATAAACGGAGCTTTAGAGCGACAAGAGCGACTGGAGCCACAGCGCCGGCACTCGAGTATGAACACTTTTCGGCGGCGTGCGCTCGGTTTTAATCGATATGCATATTTTGCACGAGCGGCGAGTCGCTCTTGTCGCGAAGTATGAACAGACCCAAAGACAACACCTTGAAGTGGCCTTTGAGGGAACCTTTCTTTATTTTTTTTTAGCTGGGAGGGGCTTCTCTGCTCATATTTGTTTCGCATTTCTTATGATGCCCTCTCTGATTGGAGTAGATTACGCCCGTCCAATGCGCTTAGTGTTCTCTTGCTGAAAACCATTCAGGTATGGTTCTTTTCACTCTGCGCGTATCGGCGAAGCGCAGGACGTAACGGGCACACAAAATTTTCGACAGCTTGGTTGATTCGTCAGCGCCTCTGATCCTCGGACGTCGCCCAAGCATGGAGCTCGTCCTATCGACAGCTGGTTGCGTGGCGCTGATCTCGTGTTCATCTCAGTTTGTGGGGGCCAGGGGTCGGATTCATCAACGACTTACATAACCTTAACAGAGAATTCACGACGGAAAACTCAGATAACGCGGCTTATCGCTCACCATATCGCTATCAGGAATTTCGGCTGTAATTTTCTCTGTTAAATTGCTGTAAGTCGTTGATGAATCCGACCCCAGGTCGGCTCTTTCATACTCATCGTTACAATTCCGTACAAGATAAGGCATCGTACTCCATTTGCTCGAATATGGCCGCTGGTAGCGCAGTCGGAGGAGATGCCGGCTGTCGCGTGTACCTGATGCCAGGTTCTTGGTTCGGGTTTCCTGCCCAAGCCAACAAAGCCTTCCATCCGTCCGGGTCGTTGAACTTGTACTAGACTTGTCTGGCACCAAGATGGATGGACTGACTTGTTCATCCTCTGGCCACCGCAAGTCATTGTAGTCATTTGGTCAAGTACGCATTCAAATCGTCACCACGACATCCCGTAGAAGTACATAGAATACGTGACGCGTTTATCATTTATCCTTTATGGGCGCTTAACGTGTTTGTGCGGTGAGGCTTGTCTGGAAACAGCGAAGCATTGGCTTGGTCTGACCAACTTTGGTCGCTGCAGATGCCAGATAGCCAATAAGTGAGAATCCGTGATGCAGAATGCACAGCGCCTCCCGCAGGACTCGTTTTCCAAGGAGCCAGTGCAAAGCTCTCATCAGCGTCATTGTGGTCTATGACTTTGACGACGTCTGGGAACCTGTTTCTACTCCTCAGCGCGTCTCCTCGAGAAAACGAATAGAACTAGCACACCAATTTAACAATAGCAATTTTCACCTGTCGACCTGAAGACGGTCACGCATTTCGCCTTTTCGTTCCTTCCACAGGGTAGGAAAAATGAGTCAACATCCATTAGTATAACGAAGTTGCCCAGAGAATTGTGACTCGTATGCGACTCAAAATCTACTCAAAGAGACCGAACATGTGCTGCATATAGGAAAACAAGACGAAATTCAGACATTATTATTATTATTATTATTATTATTATTATTATTTATTACACGAGCATGCTCATGTGGGCTACAACAACAATATCCATAGAACAATTTGCCGAAAGCCAATTAGAAATACTGAATTGTGTAAGCGAAATTGTTAATAATAGAAAATGATAACAACGGAACACGAACACAAAACAACAGAGAAATAATAAATCAATAAACGGAAAACATCTAGGTATATAGTTAAGAACTCAAGTGATGGCTCAGAAAATTTCTAAAGGAAGAGAGATTCGTGGGAATGGTACCCGTTTTTTAAGCTTGTCATATAATGTGTTTGACCTGAGTGTGAAGAAATTGAGCCTACAACTGAGCTTGGCTGTGCCAGGATCATATCTGACACATCCACTTCGAGTGTTCGCTGTTCTCAATGTCATTATATCTGACATTTTAATGTCAATGGTATGGTGGATGATTTTGTGAAAAAGTAGCATGTGGTTCTTCTTCCTTCTGTATTCTAACGTCCTCAATCCGAAATTGTGATTCCTTTCTATACTACTGGGTATTTGATCGTAGCAAAACCCTAGTTCCCGTATCATCAACTTCCTCGAAAAGCTGTTTTGAACCGCTTCTAATATTTGAATACTCTTTTTCTTGTAAGGACTGAACACAGGCGTTCCATATTCTAGAATTGGTCTTACATAAACCTTGTAGGCACGAAGCAACACTCCAGCGTTGCTGGTTGACATGGCTCGAAACATGTTATACATTACTTGCGAGGCCTTATTAGCCACCACTTCACAGTGCCTGTCAAAAGAAAGGTCCTTAGTTACCAAAAATCCCAAGTCTACTACTTCGTCCACGGCCTTTAGTGCTGTACCACCAGCAGTGTACTGGCATTTGCTATTCCTTCTTCCCAAGTTAAGCACCCTGCACTTATCCTCACAAAGTGGTAAGTCCCATTCCAGAGACCACTTATAAACCTTATCAATGGCTTTTTGAAGTGCGCTAGCCTGTGTAGTACTATCCACTGATCCGTAGATTCTAAGATCGTCAGCAAACGCACTAAATTCAACATGGTCGCCAGAGAGCAGATTTAGCAAATCAAATGTGTAAATGTTAAAAAGGACAGGCGACAGAACACCGCCCTGGGGAACCCCGTAACTGGTAAGTGTAGGCTCCGAAAAAGAATTCTTCACGCGGTCTCTATATTGGCGATTAGACAAAAAGGCTTTAATCCAAGAAATTATAAGCGGATGTATCCCCACTAGTGCCATCTTATAAAACAGTTTTTCATGCGACACCCTATCAAAAGCTTTACTAAAATCAAAGTATACAACGTCAACACTTCCACCTTGGTCGATGGCCCTAGTCCAGTAGTCCAGTGACTGAATCATCGCCGTCACCGTTGACTTGCCTCTCTGAAAACCGTGCTGTTTGTGCGAAATAACGCGATGCCTATCAAGATGCTTAACAATGCTTTTCTTGACAATCTTTTCGAACAAGGATGTAATATTTATCGGCCTAAAGTTGGATGGAATATTGAATGGAGGTTTTTTGGTATAGATGTTAATATGGATTGAGTCCAACGAATTGGTACTTCAGCGTTCATGAAGGAAAGGTTGAAAATAAATTCCAAGGGACCAGCTATCACATGCGCTACTGTAGACGGTGACTCATGGGAGAACTAAGGATTGACGGATCTATCTTAGTCCGGGAGGGGAAGCACATAACTAAAAAGTATTATATGTCACAAATTCACTTGAGACTTACCGAGCGACTCCTACAGAACAACACAGGACCCCCTTAACCATGTTAGATCCTGGTTACAACATGTCAGCCGGCGGTCAGCACGCGGCATACAATACCGCTCCTGTCTTTTGGTTTTTGGGCGGAATAGACGGAAAAAACCGCCGTTTTCGCCGCTTTTCCATAACTCCCTTCAACGTATCATGTTCAAAAAATGAAGGCGACTATCCAAATCCACGCTGGATGATCTATCCAATGATCTAGGTAACATTCAGTGGTTTTTAAAAAAGTTGATTCGGTGACCTCTACAGTCTCAACGGCGGCGGCCCCGCTTCGTCGCTCGAGATAATTGCTCCCACAAGGAATATCTCCCTGGCTGATCAGAATAAGCATTTTCTAAGCAAATTTCTCGTCTTCCACTTGTGGTACGTTCTGCATGGTGCACTTTTTCGTAGCTAATGAAAAATCATTAACATTTTGATCTACTTTTTTCCTAAAATTGCCTCATCTAGACCTCCAGATTTTTGGAAATCGGCCGACTTCATGGGCTCCCACTTGGTCTCGACTTCCTCCATGAAAACTCAAAGTTCAGTATTCAACTGAGCTAACGATATTTTGCAATATAGCTTAGAAAAGGCGATCACAGTAAAGCGATTCGGAAACTATCAGCTGCTAAATCCACCCATAGGGTCAATTGTTGATGGGAAATGTGATTTTTGCCAAATCAAGTGGACGATAGAAGCCTCGCCTTCAGGAGGACAGACTGCAAAAAGAGAGGTTCACGGCAGTGCTCTATCACCATTCACTTGTGGCCTCCTTGGCTTCGTAGTGGATTGTAACACATGCAAACAAGCGGCCAAACTTCATAGGAGGCGTGAAATGGCTCCGGCACAATTTCGGCTGAAAAAGTTGCTCCAGAATGGAAAACTTTCTCCACCAGTGATTTCCCCAGTGAATTCTGAGTCTAATAATGTTACATTCTAAACTTTTCTATTACTTTAACCATTTCCTGAAATTATGTGATTGCTCGCCTGTCTGTGGGGTGCGGTCTGAGCCGTGATTAGGGCGGCCGCTGCTCTACCACCATAGTGACCTCACACGACCTCTTGTTGTCCAATGCCGCCCAGTAGACTATTGCCTCTGAAGGTCCGTGGTACTCCGGCCCGTTATTGATCTTTTGCAAATAGGAACTCGATCAGGTTTTAAAAAATTAAAGTTATCACTCATAATTAGAAATTGTCCTAGCACCACTGAACGCGTTATGGTGTACTATTTTATTTTATTTTGGTCCTAGTTTTAGCTTACATCTCTCAAATGCGGTCGTACTTTTCTCAAAAGCTTCGCATTAAAAAAAATTGGCTGCTTCCTTCAGCATCTCGCGGCACAGGGGAAGAGATTCTTCGTCCAAAAAATTAACTTTATGAAAACCTGAAAGGCTCTGCTCGTTCGTTATCGACGGAATGGAAGATGGAGAAGTACGGTTGATTCGACTAATCCACATAACTTTTATGTTGATATTGATTTTTTGGTTTTTTGCATCTACACACACTGTGATTATGCGGCGCAGTCACCAGTTCTCACCTCACGATAGACGGCCCTATTGATTACTGTATCGTGGCCTAGGCCGACTAGCTTTCGCATCTATGAGGTAAACTGGCGGTATGGGAGCGAAAAACACTGAGATGTCCATCTTGCGCCACCTTCTTCAAGTCACTGGATAAAACTGTTCCCTCGGCTCACCAAAAATGGCTAGCTTTGGGAAAATAGCTTATGACTTATGTTAGATTGTTGACGAGTCCCCGACGCTTCTAAGGAATTATATCAAAGGCCTTAGGCTAGATACAGTGAAGGTCGCGAGGACGGCGGATCTTTGACGAGCAACGTCTTGGTCAGTGAAGGGACTGCTTCCGCCTCCAGATAGATATTCTACTCCGGCGAGGCAGCTATGCGAAAAGAAGCGTCTGCCTTTGCAGTCGAAATCTGTCATGAAGTTCTGATGAGGATTTGCACGCCATGTTACAGCACTATTTGCGGATTCTGCCACTATCTTTTTTTAAGCGAGCACACTTTTCGAAATTTTATAAAATTTTATTTTTCAAGGAAAACGATTAACTGGATTTGTTTTAAAGCGCAAGAAAGCATCAATCATTTACTGTATTAAAAGAAGAGATTGCAGTATGCACTCGACTAAATCGTAGCCACTTTACTTGAATGATAGTGTAAATGTTGGTTACCTGTAACACGCTATGAGGATATGCGTTTTTATAGCTGTTCTTCCACCGCCCTCGCGACCTTCACTGTATCTAACCTACCAAATAACCATACACTGGTAAGGCCCTTGGTATAGTCCTTTGGAAGCGTCGGCGACTGGTCAACAGCCATGGTAACATTTTTCCGTCGTCGCTCCCGCTACTTGGTGCACTCCTCAAGTGCGAGCTTCATTTTTGCCATTAACTTTTCACGCAAGTGTTACGTACTCTGAACTCCTACTATGGTATCGGGTGGATGAAACTCTCTATGCCTTCTGTTATTCTTAAATGGCTGGCTTTATTTTCCTCATGAACATTGCAGTTGTCCAGCTCTGTCTAGCGCAGAAATTTGGGAGCACTCCCTTTCCTTATTCGGTGAACTTGATAAATTAGAAAATTTCCAAAACTAAACTTCCTCATGGACACTAATTTTCCGCTGAGGACTGGGGAGTCTCCTTTAATGTAGATAAAGCTGTTTTGTATTAAGAGATGTTCAATTTAATTTCAGCAGCGGCGAGCCTTAATAAGACGGTGTTCATTTAGGTTTTAAAAAGTGTATAAATTGACGTAAAAATGGTACATGCGCTTTCCCTTCCCTCGCGTCCCTCCCTATGCGTATGCCTTTCATTCGACACTTTCTTTATGGTGTCTTTCTTTTGAAATGTACATTCTGATTTAAAATAGCGAAGTTGGACTTAGCGAGGAAGATGCGAGGTTTCATTGCTATACGCTCCAGATAATTGTTTCTCTTGGTTTCAACTTTTCTTCCAGCGAAAACCTGGACTGTGACGGCAGCGTGCTCAAATATTTGAAATGTTACTGTAGAAAAACAGCCAACGAATACTATGCGTAGCCACTCTTCAGAAGGCTTCGGTATCTAGAGAACTAGTCTCAAATTTTTTGTCACTTCGACTTCTCTAGAGTAGCTCCTCTGCGGTCCGTAAGTGCATAACTGTCTGGCAATTCTTTTTTCGTAGCCTAGTCCTCAGCGAAGACGCTTCTTGGAGCGTTGTCTTGAAGAACGGAGCACAACTACTAACATTAGAAATTCTGCGAATCAAGGAGAGTGCTCCTATG